>JABUQX010129908.1:0-36818 GCA_015478945.1 Trachelipus rathkii
ACCCTTCCGCACTTTCTTCTCCCTCTTTCCCTGTCCTATTTGGCCTCCCGGCCTTCGCCGGTGTTGAGGTCTCACATCTATATATGCCATCCACATATTATGGTGTCGCCTCAGCGTCGTCCGCTTAGGTTACGTTTTACCGTGTTATCCGCCGCATCTACCTTGCAACTTCGCCGTCCTCCTACACATCACTTTCATGAAATCCTTTGGCCTCCAAAGTCATTTAGCAGGTGTTTGAGGTATCTCTTCTGTGCAGAACCCAAATAACTAATAATAGGTACGCATAAGCGAGTCGAGCTTGGTTTCGGTGGAGTGTTCTTCGAGTGTTCTATACAAGAAAATCTAAACGTTGAAAAAAAATTAAGCCTTTCATAACTAAATGCACTTTTCATGTAATAATCTTGGACTCCTAGGTAATGCTTAGGCAATGTTTGAGGTATTTTTCTTGAAAGAACTCTAAATAATTACATTCTGGTGTGCAATCAAGCGTAGTCGAACTTAGGTATATCGTTTTAAAGTGTTATAAAAAAGACATCTAAAGTTGAAAAAAATTGGCATTCATCCTAAATCACTTTCATGTAACATTTTGGACTCCTAGGTATCTTTCAGCGCAGTGTTTTGAGTATCTTCTTTGAAGAACTCTAAATCACTTACATTCTGGTGTAGACAATAAAGCGTAGTCTGACTTAGGTATATCGTTTTAAGTGTTGATAACATAAGAAAATGCTAATAGTTGAAACAAAAAATTAGCATTCATACTAAACAACTTTCATGTAATAATTTGGACTCCTAGGTATTTGAGGCAGGTTTGAGGTTCTTCTTTGAAGAGCTCTAAATCTTACTTCTTGGTGTAGAAGAGATATAAGTATAAAAAATTTACAGTGTTATAACAAAGAATCTAAAGTTGAAAAATTAGCATTCTTAATAAAATCAGTTTCATGTAATATTTGGATCTCCTAGTTTAAGTTACGCAGGTGCTTTTGAGGTATTTGCTTTGGAAGACAAAAAATCTAATACTTACATTCTGGTGTAGCTATAAAGCGTAGTCGAGCTTAGGTTATGTTTTAAAAAAAAAAAGTGAATCTAAAATTTGAAAAAAATTTGAGCATTCTCAATATCATGTAATAAATAAAACTCCTAGGTAATTTCAAGCCGCAGGCTGTTTGAGGTATTATCTTTGAAGAACTCTAAAATACTTACATTCTGGTGTAGCAATAAAGCGTAGTCGAGCTTAGTATAACGTTTTAAGTTTATAACAAAGAATACTAAAGTTGAAAAAATTAGCATTCATAACTAAATCATTTTCATGGAACTACATTTGGACTCGCTAGGTATTTTATAGGTGTTGAGGTATTTCTTTGAAGAACTCTAAAATCTTACATTCTGGTGTAATAAAGCGTAGTCGAGCTTAGCTATATCGTTTTAAGATAAAACAAAAGAAATCTTACCAGTCTGAAAATTGCAATGCATGACAAAAAAACTTTCATCGTAATATTTGGGCTCCTAGTTTAGTTATCGCAGGTTTGAGAATTTCTTGAAGAACTCTAAAATACTTTACATTCTGGTGTAGCTATATAAGCGTAGTCGAGCTTAGGTATCTCGTTTTACAGTGTTATAACAAGAATGATTTAAGTTGAAAAACATTAAGCATTCATACTTAATCGCTTTTCATGTAAAAAATATTTAATTTTACGCAGGTGGTTTGAGGTATCTTCTGAAGAACTCTAAAATATACATTCTGGTGTAGCAAAATAAACGTCATGTCGAGCTTAGGTATATCCGTTTTATGTTATACCAAGAATTAAAGTGAAAAAAATTGCATTCCATTCTAATGTGCCGCTTTCTGTAATAATTTGACTCCAAGAAAGAGTTAATATAGCAGGTGTTTGAGTTCATGCTTTGAAGAACTCTAAAATACGTACATTCTGTTGTGTAATTATAAAGCGTAGTCAAGGTTAGGTATATTATCGTTTTAAGTGTTTATAACAAAGAAATTCTAAAGTTGAAAAATTAGCAGTCATACTAAATTCAGCTTTCAGTATAATCTGACTCGGAACTCCTGGTTAACTTTAGGCAGAGCTGAATTTGAGGTATCTTCTTTGAAGAACTTATATACTTACATTCTGGTGTCGCAATAAAGCGTAGTCGACTTTGGCTATTGATCGTTTTAAGTGTTATCAAAAAATTGAAAAAATTGCCATAATTTTAAATCCCTTCATGTAATAATTTGGAAGTCCTTAGGTAATTTAGGCAGGTGTTTGAGGCTTGTTTTCTTTGAAGAACTCTAAATACTTAATTCTGGTGTGCAATAAAGCGTAGTCGAGTGTAGGTATATCGTTTTAAGTGTTATAAAGAAATTTAAGAGTTGAAAAACAATTAGATTCATCACTAAATCTACTTTCAATGGTAATAACTTGGACTGCCTATACTTAATTTAAGGCATGTGTTTTGAAGTAATCTTCTTGACGAACTCTAAAATACTCACATCTATGGTGTAGCAATAAAGCGTAGTCGAGCTTAGGTATACTCGTTTTAGTGTTATAACAAAAGAAATCTATAGTTGAAAAATTAGCATTCATACAAAAGTAAAAAAATTGATCGTAGTATTTAGGGCAGGTGTTTTGAGGTAATTTCTTCTTGAAGAATCTGCTAAAATACTTACTATTCTGGTGTAGAAATAAGCGTTAGTCGAGCTTAGGTATACTCGTTTAGTGTTAGAACAAGAATTAAAGTTGAAAAAATTAGCATTCATACTAAATCACTTTATGTAATAATTTGAACTCTCCTAGCTAATCAACAGGTGGTTTTGAGGTATCCTTCTTTGAGAACACTAAATACTTGACATTCTGGTAGTAACAATAAAAGCGTAGTTCGAAGCTTAGCGGTATATGCGTTTTAATGTGTTTATATATTTGACCCAAGAGAAGATCTATAAAAGGTTGAAAATAGGCAGTTCAATACTAACTCACTTTTTGGAATACATTGGACTCCTAGTAATTTAGGCAGCGTGTTTGAGGTATCGTTTTCGAAGAACTTAAATACTACTATTCCTGTGTAGCAATAAAGCGTAGGTCGAGCTTAGCTATATTCGTTTTCAGTGTTATACAAAGAATCTATAAGTTGAAAAAAATGTTTAGCATATTGATACTGAAAATCACTTTCATGTAAATTTTTGGACTCCTAGGTAGTTTTGGCAGGTGTTTGAAGGTATCTTCTTTGGTAAGAATCTCTAAATACTTACATTCTGGTGTTGTGCAATAAAGCGTAGTCAAGCTTAGGTATATTTTTTCGTTAAGTGTTAGTAACAAAGAAATTCTAAAGTTGAAAAAATTAGCAGTGCCTACTAAATACTTTCATTGTAATCTTGGGTTCCGTAGGTATATTTTAGGCAAGGTGTTTGAGTATCTCCCTTTGTGAAGAACTCTAGAAATACTTACATTACATTGGTGTAGCAATAAAGCGTAGTTCGACTTAGGTATATCGTTTTATTAGTTGTTATAACAAATGATCTAAGTTTAAATTAAGTATTCATATACTATCATCTTCATGTAATATTTGAGAACTGCCTAAGGTAATTTAGCAGGTGTTTGAGGTATCCTTTCTTGAGAACTCTAAATCTTACTTCTGGTGTAGCCATTAGGTCAGTCGAGCTTAGGTTATATCGTTTTTAAGTAGTTATATACACGGAAATCTACAGTTTGAAAAAATTAGCATTCATACTACATCACTTTGTAATATAATTTGGACTCCTAGTTAAGTTTTCGCAGGTGGTTTGAGGTATCTTCTTTGAAGAACTCTATAAAATACTTACATTCTGGTCTAGCTATAAAGCGTAGTCGAGCTTAGGTATTCGTTTTATAGTCTTATAGAAAAAAAAATCTTAAAGTGAACAATACTTATGCATTTCATTCCATACTAATCACTTCTGATAACAATTTGGAATCCTAGGTAATCTCGATGCAGGTGTTTGTGGTATCTTCTTGGAAGAACTCAAATACTTAATATTCTGTGTAACAATAAAGCGTAAGGGGAAAAAAGTACATCGTTTTTAAGTGTTACTAAAAGAAATCTAAAGTTGAAATTAAATTAATGATTCATACTAATACTTTTTCAATGGAATAATTTTGGACTCCAGGTTATGTTCATTGGTAGGCTTCTTGAGGTATCATTCTTTGAAGAACTCTAAAATACTTAATTCTGGTGTAGTCCAATAAGGGCGTAGTCGAGCTTAGCTTTATCGTTTTAAATTTTCAAAAGTGTTTTAAACCTTATTAAAGAGAATCTAACAGTGAAAAATTATTCTACAGCATTCCGAACTAAAAATCTCACTGGTTCATCGTCCATAACTATACACTCCTAGTACTAGTTTAGCGCAGAGTGTTGTGAGTATCTTCTTTTGAAGAACTCTAAATATTCTTTAGATGTAGCTATTATAAGCGTTTGTCGAGCTTGGTATCCATCGTTTTGTGTTATAAAAAGAAATCCTAAGTCTGAAAAAATTAAGCTTCAAACGCTAAATGCTTTCATGTAAAAATTTGTGATTCCTATTTAATTTTACGCAGGTGTTTGAGGTTCTTTCTTTGAAGAACTCTAAAAATATTACATTCTGTGTAGCAATAAACGTAGTCGAGCTTAGGTATATCGTTTTATTGTTATAACAAAGAAAATCTAAAGTTGAAAAATTAAGCATTCATGCTCTAAAGTCCCTTTCATTCGTAATTAAATTGTGGACTCCTACGGTAGTTAGACGTCATGGTGCTTTGAGGGTATCATCCTTTCAGAAGACTCTCAAATACTTTACATTCTGGTGTAGCATTTAATTAAAGCGTAGTCAAGCTTATGTATATTGTCAATTTAAACAGTTTTAAGTGTTATAACCAAGAAATCTAAAGTTTCGAAAAAATTTAGCAGTCATACTAAATCACTTTCATGTAAAATTTGGACTCCTAGGTAATTTAGCAGGTGTTTTGAGTATCTTTTTGAAGAACCTAAAATATGCTTACATTCTGGTGGTAGCATCAAGCGTAGTCCGACTTAGGTATATATTATCGAATCGTTTTAAGTGTTATACAAAGAATCTAGAAGTTGGAAATTAGCTTAATTCTCAACGTAATCATTTCATCGTATAATTTGTGACTCCTAGGTAAGTTAGGCAGGTGTTTGAGGATATCTTCTTTTGATACTAACCTCTAAAATGATCCTCTACATTCGGTGTAGGCTAAAGACGCTAGTCGAGCTTAGGCTATAGCTCGTGTTCTAGGTGTTGTTTAACAAAGACTAATCTACTAAGTTAACCGAAAACCATTAGCATTCATTACTAGGGAGGTCACTGTTCAATGTATACTTTGGACTCCTGTTCACAAGTTAACGCAGGTGTTTGAGTCGTTCTTCTTTGAAGAACTCTAATTATAACATTCTGGTGTAGTATAAGCGTAGTTTCCGCTTGGTATGTATGTTTTAAGTTGTTCATACGCTCGACCATCTAAGAACATCGTACATTTGAAAAAAATTACTCGTATCTACGTGATATGGCCAGTCTTAAATTCTCCTACCCACTCAATTTGTTTTTCACACTAAATTCATGCCGTACACACTCCATCCCTCTATTGTTACCTCTTCTAGGAGGTAATTCAGGCCATTGAATTGGTGTCTGACGGTTATTACCGGCCATCTTTCGACAATTGTAACTCGAAAGATATAATACCCTGGTCGCGTGGTAGCAAACAAATGAATAGCGTAGTCGAAGCTGGGTATTTGGAGCGCCGTGTGTTTATAGAGATGTTATCCGGCCACGAAGTCATACGGTTATAGCAACCTAAATCGCCGAAACAGCGACAAGACGCATAAAAAAACTACTCGAAATTATCCTAAATTGTCTTGTGATTAAAATTAGATATTACCTATCAGATATCAATCATACCTCACCAGTATACTGCAAACCCGACACAGACGAAACACACCACACACCGATAAATGCATGTGACACTCCCCATCCACCTCGTAAATATTTGACATATTAATTAAGTTCATGGTGAGTATTGTGCTAGCACCTGTAGTTTAAGGATGTCATAGTTTTTTTTCTTCTATAAAACGGCCTCGGAAATAATGAAGGAACATGATCAAAATACTTTAGGAAGAATACTTAAATAGACACTAAGTATAATATATTAAGTACCTCTAATAACGTCTAGGTGATCATTATGCTAACTTCGTTTATTTGTATTTTAGTTCACATTCGATTATAAGCATAAAAACAGGTTTATATATTAACTTAACCACCAAAAAGAACAACCGGTATACTAACGCCACAGCGGATACCACTCCTTTAAACCAATTAAAAATTTCAAAAACAATCTCTCATCATAATGTATAGTCTCAGATATATTTAACGCCCCCCATAGTGATAATTTACGTTTTGACATTAGTGTAAGGATGAATAGCTTGGAAATCTCGGTTAAAATTAACATTAATTCACAGGGCAAAATTAAGATTAATGTTAATTATAACAAGTTGAGATCCTTTTTAACCATATTTCTACACAACAAGTTATCGCACGCTCTTCTCTATCGTATCTATCTCTCTCCTCAATACATCTCATCTCCCCTCTCTGTCTACTCTCTCATCTGTCTTCAATCCTCTCAACTTCTCACTCTCATCTCTTCTCGGTCTCTGTTCTCTCTCGATACCCATCTCGTCTTCTCTCTCAGTTCCGTATTCACTCAATCTCTCTCCGTCATCTCATACTCTCTCTATCACTGCGAGAAACCACCCTTCTACTTCCCCCGGCCGTTCCCCGCAGCAGTTACCTCGGTCAGCGTCGCCGCACCTCTGCGCCGTGGCCGGCATGCCGTTGTCCCCGGGGTCCGTTCGAACGCCCCCTCTGCCGGTCTTAGCTCTCGCGCGCAGTTTATCACCCCAGTTGATTTTTTTTTTCTCCTGATCGTAAATTTTTAAATACTTTTCTGTTTCCCTTTTTTTTTTCCTTTTTTTTTTTCTTCTTTTTCTCGGCAGTGCCTCTATAAAGCGCCGCTCGGCGGGCCCGCGGGGGGCAGCGTCCCCACCCGTCGTCCTCCCGCTGCGGACCGCGCGCCTCCGGCTGCTCTTTCCCCTTTATGATTCTTCTTCTCCTCCTGAGTTCTTACTTTCGATGTTCCCCCACCCCCCCCCCCCCCCCCCCTCGTTTCTCTCAATGGCCACGTCCCTATTGTCCGCCCTCTTAGCCCGTTCGCCCTCCTAGCCCCCTCCCTCGCTTCCCGCTCTCTTTCGCGTGCTATCGCGTCTTTTCCTTCGGTCTCACTTCCCTTTTCCCGGCTCCGTTCCCCTTCTCCTCTCTCCATATCTTCTCTCTCCATCTTCTCTCTCTCTTCTCTTCTCAATCAACACCATAATTAACTCATCATCGTCTCCTCAAATTCACTCAAAAATCATAAAACAATCAAATCTCTCTCATCAATCATCAAATCATCATAATCTATTTTTCGTCAAAGTCTCTCAATTCCAATTTACTCAGTTCATCACTACTTCATATCTCTTCTCTTCTCCTTCTCTATGCTCTCTCTCTCTCTCTCCCTTACCCTTTTCCCGCTGCCTTTCTACCCTCTGCACGGGCGCCCACCGGGGGCCCCCCGGCCTCCGCCGTCTTTCCGGCCGACCTCTCCCCCCTCACCGTCGCGCCCCCCCGTGTTTCGCCCGTCCCGTTTCCTTCTTGCCCCCCTGTCGCTCTCCCCCCGACCCACCTGCTCCTGTACGGCGGCTGTTGCCACCCCGCGTCCATCAAAGAAAATTAAAAATATCATCGTCTGACGCGGCGGTGCCTCCCCTGCCCCCTCCTGCATACGCCCATATATATATATATATTACTTTTCTATTTGATTCTCTAAACAAAAGAAAAAAATAAAAACCAAAAACAATAAAAAAATAACTACAAATATACAAAAAATTAAACAAATATAAAAAATAAATATACAAAATAATAACAATCACGTATAAAATTAATAAAGTACTCTCAAATACTCTTACTCATCTCCTTCAAAATCTTACCATCATACCAATCACATAAATGCTCTAACTTCAAGTATACCAATCAATCCTCATCAGATCTTCGTCTCATATTCCTCATCTCATCAAAAACCTCTACTGCATACATCATAAATGAATCAAAAAATATTAGTCTTCCATACTTTCATACATCATCAATAATCAATTTCTTATAATAAAAACCAGTCATCCATCCAATCCAGTACTCTAAATAAATATAAAAAATAAATAATCTACATCTCTTTCCTTTTTTTTAACAAATAAATCAAATTTCTTTCATAATAAACATAACTATGCTACAATAAAATCTTCAAAATAATTCTTTACAATACATAAATATAACTAAAAAATCAAACTAGAATAAAAGATGTCTTAGCTATATCATCGTCAATACCTACATATTAAAATGCGGCTCACCCGTGGTTTTAATGAGGTATCCCCGCGTCCCACCCTCTCACTCCTACCTGTACCAAGACCTTGTACTGACCTCGCCACAACGGCCCAAATACTACCTACTGAGCATATTAACCTCTTCAACCCCTGAACCAGTAAACAGTATTGAAAAATAAATAGACCCCATATATAGTAAAAATTTAAACAAATTAATAATTCCACAACCCACAATATAAGAGTAGACACTAAGGTTAAATCCTTTATTAGCCTACACGCTAGATCATAGTACAAAATTTAAACCTTACATAAATATAACCACAAGGGTATAAATGACCTTGATTCAAAATCCCACAATAATTCACCACACCGCAGATCAACCACATCACACTCATCCAACAGCCAACATATACGTGCGAAGGCGAGGAACCTCTAAGATATGATATCAGATTATACGTCTTATAACACTAACAAAAAATTAGACATTTTCCGTTGTAAAATAATAAAAACACGGCGTTATCACATCTCAACTTTTACTATAAATACACCGGTTATCTATTTGTCAATAGGATGCAGATTGTTACAAGATTAGAGCGTACAGATTTTAAAATTCTAGTGTATAACAAACATATCAGTATATATGTGCAAAGATAGTTTTATTGATCGTATTAATCTTCTAGGACACACGACCACTCATATTGACTTTAGCTTAAGCACCCGTTTTATTGATAAAATGTATGTTTATTTTATATTTATATTTTATTTCAGCGGTAGCACTGCAATCACGACAGAGCGTCTCCAAGGGTTGTATTCAACTGGTCAAGAGCTTTTCTTTGAATCTGAAGAAATAAAAATTATCACCAAAATCTTAAGGGCTCTCTGTTGATATATACGAAATTGAGAGCCCAGCGTCCCCTTACGCAGAAACTTATTTTTCAACAAACAAAGAAATATTGATTTTATCTGAAATAATTCAATCGTTGCAGTGTTCTAGAGTAAATTAAGGAGGGCGAGTGCGAGTGGGTGGGCGCCATCTCTCATAAGGTATAAGAGAACGTATATATTTTATATATACACCACTGCTCTAACGCTTATCAGATAGATTATAGTCACCTCATTAACTACCTATGATGCGCTCCTTTGTCAGTCATACTAAGTTAAGGTCATATGAAATAGACTAACTCATATACACTTAATTTTAAATACTAATGGATCAGGATAGAGTGCTAGATAGTCACGTGCGGATTTATATACTAAGTATACTAAATATTATGATTTTAGCGCTTTTCAACAACTATCTCTATATCTTAATTGTTAATCATCCTAGACATATATCCACATTACTACTCTATTATAGTGTAGTAGATTCTTATCATACTACCCGTTGGAAATTACCCAGCTTGTCCGTATTAGGTACTACATTAGCGTCCAGTCAACCCACAGAAATGAGGCCTAAAGGACATTTAACTAAGAGAACAATTATACAAAGCTTACAAAGACACTACATGTAACAATAGTACAAATATTAAATTGTCAATGCAGTTGGAGAATCTTATTTTATTATCACCTTGGGAAGTTTCCTGTTATTTTGTAATTACAAAAAATAAAAAACATAACACCTCTTTTGATTAGCGAGAACCTTTTTTCGAAAACATTTTACAACACTCTCTGCTTCTAAATAACATCGTAGCCGAATAGCTGTAAACTGGATTATCAAGTCCCACCCTTCAAGCCTCGTCTCTTCTTATTTGGACGACATTCTGAATCGAAGGAGCTACTAAGTATCATCTACAAGGTAGCAAATGCTTCACCGGGCACTACTAAGTTTGCGTCAATAAACAGCTTGATTACTCTTCTTGTTATTTCTTTTAAACACTAAAGAAATATCAACGCCTCTAACCAATACTATTCTAATATTTCCATACATCGACGGTAGGGTAAAACCTCTTAAAGACCAAATTAGGAACCTCACGTCGTCGGGAACGCTCTTCACTCTTCTGATCCCGCCCTTATTCACTCCGTTGACGGACACTTTTAACATTTTATTTCCACCCACAGGGGGACTTCGACGGGTGTGGCGACTGTTACGACCTTTCCGGAAATCGCCTGTCTTCGAACTTCATAAAACCGCTACACATACTATACAAATATTTTGCACGAATTATATTTGTAATATCATTTACGAGAAATGACCATTCACAGGCTAGTCCCAAAGTCTCTATATATATCACTACTACATATAAAAAGATAGAGATATATAAATAAGAAAAAAATTATTACAATTTTCTCTATCAATATAATGCGAAACATAAATACTTATTAGGTAACGTATCTTGAGGGAGGAGGCACTTCTTCCATCCCGCAACATCGTATCAAACGATCCTGAATATCATTCAGGCTATAAATATGGCTCAAATACCTGGAGGTCATCTAAAGGTTCATAAATCCACAGTACGTATATCGCACACACTAGCCTTGGCCTACACAGATTCCTCACACGTCCTTAATTATTGAGGCTTCTACTGGAATCACTACTATTCTCTCCGGCCGTTCGAATGAGGTAATCACCTGGCTCACAATATTCGAACATTCTGACTCTCTTATTGCTGAAAAAAGACTGTCGGGTGAGCGTAAACTCTATAAATATCCAGAAAAAATTCTTTATTCATCCTCTCCAGGAAGTGTACCACGTGCCTTAAAAGTATAACACACACACTTTCGGCAAATAGAAACTTTGAACGCATAAGTGAGCAACTCTCGCTTCGGTCATGAGCAACTAACACACTAACGACCTTGCGTATCGCATTGAGCATATCATCACAATTACAATACGAGCTTGAGTATCATACAACATAGTTAGTTATTTTATACTCTATACTCCATCATGAATGATTCGAGCACCTACAAAGCATTTCATGAATAAAATTCTGGGCTCCACTAGGATTACCTATAGCTCTTACTTATACTGCAAACTGAGCACTCTTCCATCGCTCATCCGGCGATAATTGTTCAGGTACGATGAGTGAATCTTATGCTGATCTATATAATGCAATATTAAACGTTCACTCTATCACATACGCTTATTCTACTATAAAAACGTATAGTACTATAATTATACCTACCTGATAACATACACATAAATAAAAATCATACTAATATAAATTTAAAGATGAACTATTAATATAATCTATCTAACGATTATCATTAAAATTCGAGATATAACACGTTACCTGTGAGTGGTGGGGAAAATGTGCTTACATTTAACTAAAAATACTAATTTGCTAATATATATTATACATCTCCAATTAATAATCTATACGGTATATAAATACTAACGCTGTGAAATATAAATTGATTTACTGATCTCGTTGAGACCATATTAATTGAACGAGCATTCATACTTTCTAAATACATTAAACACACGCATAAAATATATATAACACTATAAATATATACCATACCTCATATTCTCAAATAAACACTAACTACATAAGCATGCAGTTATCGTGACAATAAGGAAATATAATCCGGTTGTTAGGATAATAAATTACGCGGTTAAATAAAATTTTTATTTATAATGTATTGGATTCAGAAAATGTATGAAACAAAAAAAATAATCAAATAGTTTAACGTGTGTATCTCTTCTAATAATATCAACCCTCCTACAGATAGTTAAATAACTTTTATACTAACGTCGCCCTTCCGCACGCTTTCATGACGGAATACGGAGCACGTAAACTAAACACCCTACCTTTTGGTGCAGGTCGCAGTAGGTGATCCTACGAGATGTATTCTTCTGGATTATTGGATTCCCAAATAATAGCGGGCTTCGTCTCCAAGTTCGGGGTTTAAGAATGCTTAAGTTACTAAGAAAATACTATCATATAACACTCTAGTATATCTAAATATAGCTAACAGACGAAGCAAGTATAATACGATATGTTTGTCAAAAAGTTCGCCTAATGAAGTCAAATTTTTGGCATGATACCTTTCAGGGAAGAGTACCATCAATTGCAGTAGGTATCGCAGAAAAGGCGACGAGATGTGCTTAAGGGACTATCTGAGAGAGAGAAAAGGAACCCTGAAATAGGTAGTACATACAAATGTTTATGGGTTTCATTTGAGACGATGTCATTATTAAGCGCCATAATTATATAGTATTTCTTACGTTTTACAAAATCATTAAGAGTCTATCCTTGATTCTTATTCATATGTTGATTATTTTCCATAGGCAAATAATGACATTCAATTTGTTGATATTTAATTATTAATTTATTTAAACTAAAGATATTAACCAATATGGATTTAAAATTTACATAAAAATGAATAAGAGTAATAAAATATAATATAATAAAACGAACTTACAATTCAAGATAATGAAGATAATAGATAAATTAAATTAAATCTTAAATAGACAAGAGGTAAGTTCAGGAGAGAGTCTTCCGATTCTCGCCTCATTTATATCAACGGGGAAAGCTTATATCATAGGGGTAAAAGGGCCAGCTTACTTTAAGTAAAAGTACGCCTCCCAACTACTCTATCTCTCATAACACTTACAATGACTAACATGGAGTAAATAGGTAAAAAACCATACGTTGGATTACGTGCACTATCCTGGCAAACCGAATTTATCGCGTCATTGAGAGTCTAATAACGGAGTACCAAAGTACACAACACAGCGAGAGTACAAATTGTAGTGAGGGCGCTTGGCGCGACTAGCTTCCGGAGTTCTTGATCTGATATTTCTTTGAAGTGATTTCGTCCGGTCTGGGGTTCCTATCCGCTCCCGTCCCCATATTACAATATCTCGTAAAAGGTATAGGCTGGAAAATAAAACAGTCCTCTCCGGTACCAACAACACCCCTGCGTTACCAGTCCGTCGGCCTTCGATGCCACCTGAAACTTAATTAGCATCTTGGCCAACCAAAAAATGTTTACAGTTCGTAGCATATTCTTCTTCCATAAATATATTATATAATATAGTATATAATTATAATAATAGTATATATTATATATATATATATATATTATGAGTCTATAATAATATATATAATATATATATATTATATATATATATCATATAGTATACTATAATAATATATACTATATATATATATATTTAAAAACCTTATTATATATATACGGGTATTATATATATATAATAGTATATTATATATATATTATATATAATAATAGTAATTAATAGTATAATAATTCTTAGTATATATAATAAAATTTTAATAATTGAAATATTGCCCAATTTAAAAATAAATTAAAAAAGAGAATAATTTACATAATCATTGACATAAATTTTTAGCATATATATATGGGTGAGAATACTGTAAGGTGATATATAATATAGTATATATATTATTATAGATATATTATAGAAATTACTAATAGCTCCACTGCTACCCTAAAAAAAGAATTAGACCAAATTTATTTTTGATTATTTTTTATATTTTGTATTTTACACTTTTCCTACTAACAAATTTTACAAACGATTCCAAAATGTATTTCCATCTCGCGCGGGCTGTACCGCTTATTGTAGGTTTTGTGAGATGTTTTTTTTTTTTTGTTTTTTGAAATTTTTTTTTTAATTAAGTGTTCCAGCATATGATTCAGTAAAGCTGACTTACACAGCTAAGAGGCATGATTCCTTTGTCCCTGTACTTTAGTGTCTTTCTGAATTAGCCTCGGAGTTTTTGGTTGGCAACTGGACGTTCCACATATATATATATATATATATATAATATCTAATATATAATAGTATATACTATAATATCAGTATATATATATAATTATAGTACTGATATCTATGTGAATATATATAATATATATAGGTAGAAGCAGTAATGTTCGGATGATGTCGATTATCTGCCTCCACCTTTCCATATACAGATATCGATTGTATGAAAATCGCAACGTAGCTTATTTTCATAAAATTGAAGTGGATCAAATCGGTAATGTTCAAAATTGAACTTTATAAAACAATGGTAGAATAATTCATTTTGTGTTAATAGATTTAGCTATATTAAGAAGAGAAAATCACTATGTTTATGATGTTATTGGGACAAAACCTGCACAAGCCACAAACTCAATAACCTTTACTTATTACGCATCAATATGATAATTTGTTAAAAACTATCTTTTCAAGAATTCACGTATCTTTCAAACATCCAAACTTCTTCGTATATATAATCGTAATATTTATTTTGATATTTATAAAATAATTTCCTTTTAACTGCATAAAAACCAAAAAAAAAAAAAAAAAAAAGTACCTGTTCTGTGTTTTATGAAAAATGAGGAGAAAGAAAAAAAAAAAATTTTTTTTTTGGAACTTAAACTGGATGGCAGATAACTTCGACATCAGCCCATATACTAATACAACATATATTATATATATATATTTAATAATATATTATTGGTAAATAATATATATATATATATATAGGTTTATTACTAATTATAATTTATTACTACTATATATCTATATTATATATATATATAACGTATATAGTTATAGTGCGCTAGTATATATATATATATTGACGCCTTTGCGTATGCTTTTACGAACTGCCTCCGTTCTGTTTTGATATTATCTCGTTTTTTTTTTTTGTTTTTTTTTTTTAAACATATTGCTACTATATGATACTAACAATGAATTTTAGTAGTGACGGACATAATTGCAATCTAAAGTTCGACGATAGTTGAAAATTAAATTATTTAATTTAAAAAATCTGCAATTTTATAATGCATACAAAACAAAATCTTTTAAAAAATGAAATATCTCGAAAAAGTACGAACAACACTTACAGAAACACCAATTACAACATTTTGGAATCCAGCAACATATTAAAGACCTTGATTACCACGTTGTTAAAAAAATCGTAAAAAAAGAAAAAAAGAAAAAAAGAAATAATACTACGAATAAGTACCTACGTACACAACACAGAGAAAAAACAATTATATATTTGGATATAGTTTTATTTAAGAGAGCTTTATCATAAATGTAAAAAATAAATTAAAAAAATAAATAAAATAATAAAACATTAGCCTGGGCTTAGGGCCGCCGGGGGACCGAGGGGGGGACGTTTCCATACCCCGTAGGGGAGGGGCGGAGAAACCCCCCAATGCGAGATAGAACCACAATCCAAGGAGCGGAAGATCCGGAAAACCCTCCCAGGAGGGGGGATAGTCCTACCGCTGATTGGTTTCCCCGGAAGGGCTGAGAGACCACCACGAAACTTCCTGCCATCTTTGTTGCGGTTTACTCCCTGGGTATGTACCTATACGTCTAAAACAAAAAAAAAAAGAATTAAGAATCTGACGGAAGTCGTAAAAATCGTAAAAAGTTCTATATTTGTGAAATTCAAATCGTCCGTCACACCACACAACCGTCACCAAAGAATCACTGAAAACTTATGGATTGTTAGTGATCAAAAGCATCTATATAGTAAAAAATAATACATGTTAAAAAACAAAAAAATCAAAAAAACTGTACGGATGGCTCGTAAATATATATATATATATAAGCCCCTATATATATAAACAATAATTTCAAAGTACTAGTATATATATATATATATATAATATAATTATTATATATATATTACCAATATAATATATATATATATAGTTATATATAATATATAGATAATGATATAATATATATATATACTTACATAATTATATATAATATTATAATATATATCATATTATGGTTATCTAAAATCCACTTGATCTTGTAACGCCCTCTTCATGCGTGGCATACTTAACTTTCTCCTATTGAGAAAAGGCTCGTGCGACCCCTTATAAAGCACAGTCTGATCCTTAAAGGTCTCTGTCTCCCAACGCTCTGACCACCCAGACTTAACGGCTAATGATCAATCCTTCTACATGTAACTCTAACTCGGTATGAGTCCTTGAACTATTTGACAATGCTTCCATTTTGTCTCTTCCCCAAATTCCTTTGACTTGCTCACATTCGAACACCCATTCAGCAGACTTTTAAATTTCACTCCCTTGAATTATTGAAAAGCACTGTTGTACTGGTCGGATTTACCAGGCCCGAAGAGGGACATATATTAATATATTATATATATTCATATATATTATTATATATTATATATTAATCTATAATTTATTATATACTTATCATATATATCTTTAAATATATATATATATAGATTATATAATACATTCTATTCATATATATATATATATAAATATATATATATATATATTATAAAATTTCTGACCACATATTTTTGAAAAGACACGAACCCTTAGATAACAGGTTAGGTTGGATTAGCACGATTTTCTGTCATAATCATCGCCAGCCATGGAAACATCTGTAAACCTATCAAATTAAAACAGGCTGTTTTCGTGGAAGAACAAAGTTAAAATATAGTCAAGAACGCACCTGGGAGATAGCCATTCCTATTCATGTTGTGATTAGCAATCGATACCACCCACCACACTAAATACACTTTTCCAAAGATCGACCTGATATATGTTTGTCGAGACTCGGTGTATTTATATCAAAACTTAATAAACACTTACATTACGTTTTACCTAACTATTATATTTTTTGTTTAATAAAACCCGTACGAATACAGATATGTCAGGTCAGTTGATGCACCATATAAGGGGTTTTATGGTCTTTGTGGTGCCCCTCATGGGCCCATAGTCTAGGTTTGAGGTTGGTGGTTAGATTAAGGCTATTAAGGTTAGGTTAGGTTACGGTGCAGGTATGTAGGTTAGGGTAGAGGTTAGGTTAGGTTAGGTTTAGGGTTAGGGTTGATATATTAATTAGAGTTAGGTTAGGTTAGGGTTAAGGGTTAAGTTCAGGGATTAGGTTAGGTTGAGTAGGTAGGCTTTTTACGGTTTTGGTTTACGAGTATAATGGAGGTTAAGTGTTTGGGGATTAGGTTTGGTCAGGTTTAGGGTGCGTTTAGGTTAGGCTTTAGGTTAGGTTTTAGGTTAGGTGTATTGGCGCAATATAAGAGTTTAGGGAGGTATTAAGTGGGTTTGTAGTATGGTTAGGTTAGGTAGGTTAGGTTAGGTTAGGATTTTTTAGTTGTTAGGTTAGGTTAGGTTAGGGTTAGGGTATAAGAGGTTAGGTTAGGTGTAGGTATATATAGGTTAGGTTTAGGTTAGGGTTTAGGTTAGGTTTAGAGTTAGGTTAGATTAGGTTGAGGTTCGGTTAGGTATATGGATTAGAGTTAGGTTTTACGCGAGTGTGGAGGGTTGTGAAGGTACGCGAGCCGCGGAATGTTTAGGTCAGTCTAGGTTATGCGCTCCTAGGTTTAGGTCAAAATCGGGGAGGAATTGCCCATCCGGGCCACCTTACGCGTCCTTATGGTCTCACTAGGCTTGGTTATCGATTAGTGTTGGTTAGGTTTAGGTAGGGATTTCGTGAGTTAGAGGTGTACGCTTACCAGTGTACCGATTAAAGGGATGTAGCATGTTTCATATAAAGGGTCTAAAAGGATTAAGTAGGGTTAGGCTTGTTAAGGAGGAGATATTAGAGGGTTGTGGAGGAGGAGGATAATAATAGCGAGTATAGCGTGTCTCACGAGGGTTGTGTTTATGAGTTGAGGATAAATATGGAGGTTGTACCGTTAAATAGATGTGTGTGTCTAGGGTTAGGTGCTATAGATTGGTGATTGAGTGTGCTAAGATTAAGAGGCTTCATGGCATATATGCGGATTAAGTAGAGGAGGATTATAGGTAGGGCTATATGGGTTTAGGCATGTTAAGTTGGTTAGTATGATGTATTTGAGATAAGATGGAGGTTAGCGGTAAGGTTTTATCGTAGAGAGAAGCTCTAGGGAGTGAGGGTTTTAGGTGTGCTACTCTGTCGATTTTAGAGAGATGATATAAGGCTTAGGGTCTGTGGTTTGCTCTCTACGTGGTTTGAGGCGTTAGCGTATGGCTTACTGGCAATCTAGAGAGTAGTTTGTTACTGAGCTTGATAATGGGATATATAGCGGTGGATGAGTGATTAGGGGAACGATATGTAATGGTTTATATTCGGGCTTCCGGCTCTCAGGCCTGTATGAGAGCGCCGTCTAGGTAGCTCCTGGTTATGTGAAGAGAAATTAGGTAGGATTAGAGTTAGGCTAGGCAAGTTATGAACGATAAAAAGATTTAGTGAAAGAATGGTAAATGAAGTTTTGACTGCATGCCCTCTAAGGACTTTACAGCGTGCCCTATAGTTTAGTGTGTGCAGAGAGCCGTTAGCGTGCATATCTTAGAGGTCAAATGCTAGGTCTCTAGCGCTATAGTGTTATATAGGTTTTTGTGACTGGTGTGTAGGTGAAGTTAGGGTTACAGAGCCCCCTTAAGTGTTGCACAGGGTCTAGCGCCTGAATGCTATAGTGTGGTATAAGGAAACGCTATATGAGGTCTAGGGATGGATTGAGCGTGTTGGATGAAGAAAGATAATTAGAGAGTTAATATTTGAAGGATTTATTGGTGGGGTTGTGTCCATATGGAGTTTATACCAATAGGAAGGGTTAGAGAGGTAGTGTATTTATTTAGTGTAGAGATGTACGGTTAAGGTGGTGTTGATGAGAAATTTGGTTCTAGATGGTTAGGTGTAAGGTTAGAGGGTTGGTTAGGGTTTTTTGGAGGTTGATAGGGTTGGATATAGGTGGTGTGTAATTGAGGGTTTCATTTGATTATGTTTGGGTTTTGGTCTACAGAGTTTAGTTTAAGGTTATATAGGTTTTACCTGATCCAGTATTAGGTTAACTTAGGTTAGGGTTAGGTTAGGTTTCTTAGGGCTAGATACTTAGGAATTCAGTGGTGAGTAAGGGATCGTTACCGGACGCATTTTAGGGTTAGGTCTATGATGGTGTTTTTGTGTACATTATGAGATTACCGGCTTAAGATAGTAGTGACAGGTTTCAGAGAGTTAGGGTAATTTTAGGGGTGTAAGAAGAGGTATTACAGTTCATCGTGTTACGATATAGAGGTAGGTAAGATATTCTAGATTTAAGGGAGTGTAGTTTTTTTGTGTGCTTGTTGAGTTGTTAGGGAGAATAGTTATGGGAGCTTAAAGCAGGTAAGGGATGATAATTGGTTTAATGAGGGATGAAGAAAAGAGTTTTGAAGCAGGGGAGAGCTTTGAGAGCTTATAGGGAGTTTTACGCGTAGATGTTCTAACGGGTACTCAGGTGGTTATACGAGGATTTAAGTTAGTGGTTTATATGCTTAAGGGGCACTTGACAGTTTTAGCTCTCAACCGCTTGGTTCAAGGCGGAAATTATGAAATAAGTTTTATAGTTGGTAACGATTATTATTAGGTTAGGGTTAAGGGTTACGATAGTATGGTTAGGTTAGGCTTAGGTTAGGGATGAGATTCTTTAGGCCTATCTGAGTCGCTATGACAGGTTAGGATCATAAAAGGTGAGTGTTGGGGTAGTTAGAGGGGTGATATTCTATTAGGGAGTGTACAGTGGTAGATTAGGTTTTTTGGACATGAGGGTTCGGGTAATGGTTTTGGGTTAAATTTTGAGGTATATGTAGGGGTTAGGTATGAGGCCCGTCGTTCACGGTCTTGCAAGGCCTGCGTATGTTTTATGGTTCATAGCGACACAGTTAGTTAGGTTAGGTTGTTTAGGTTAGGTGTAGGTTGCGGATTAGTCGCTTGTAGAGATATACGTTAGATTAGTTAAGGTTTAGGTTTAGGTTGGCACACGTCTGACAGATTATAGAGATATAGAGGCATCTGGTTAGGAATTAGGTGTAATAAGATAAAATATTTAAGAGAAATACAGAAAGATATTTTAGAGCCTCTACACTGAAGTATTTTAGCTGAACTTTAATAAAATTTGATAGAGCTAATAATTAATATAAAGCGACATTTGACGTGACTTAGTGGATTAGGCAGATTATAGAAGAAATAATAATAACTGGATATACTATATGACGTTTTAACGTGACAATTTCGTGGGGGTAAATTAAAGTATTAAATATTGGTGTTTAAAGATATAACCGTGATTAGGAAATTTAAGAAAATTATAAGGAATATATCAGTAAGGCAAGATAGAAACAGAATAAAATTAGAAGTAATAAAATTTAGGAAATATAAGAATATAATGTGAAATTAGAGCTTTTTAAGCGTTTTGTAGTATTTTACGGGTTTTTAGGTTAGGATCAATGGTGGCTTAGATGCCGTCTAGGGCGATTAGAGAATAAATGATGATTTAATGGTTGTGTTATAAGGGTTAAAGGATTTTAATGAAAAGGTTTTTATATTGGAACATTGAAGAAGTTTATTGATAAATGACGGTCATAGGCTTCACTTATGCACGCTATAAGAGGTTATATGGATTATTATAGGTGATTAATAATAAGGAAGATAACATTCATTCTTCGGTTAAGCAGTGTTCTTAATGAACCTCTACGAGTGACTTATGATTCTAGGGTCACTATAGGGTATTTAAGGATTAAAGAGTTTATTAGGTGATATATTAGAGTTATATATAAGTGTTATATAGGTTAGGTATTATAAGCGTAGTTTTAGGTTAGGTTATAAGGTGTTAAGGTATACAGGTTAGGTAAGGTTAGGTTAAGGTATACAGGTTTATATGAGTAGGATTAAAGAAGTATATAGGTTATAAGGTTAGCAAGAATATACAGTGTTATATAGTAGTTAGAGATATCTAGGAGGGTTATGGTAGGTATTTAGGTTAGTGATTAGTAGTTTATAGGGATTAGGAAATCAGAATGTATTTTAGGTTATATAATGATTATATAGTAGTTTTAATAGGATATATGTTTAAGGTTGTTAGGTTTTATAGTGAGTTTATATGATGATTAGGTTTAGGTTAATATATATAGGTTAGGTATAGGTATATATATAATTTAAGTGTTGGTTAATGGTATTTAGGATAAGTGGTTAAGGTTAGGATTAGGTTTTAGAGTTAGGTTTAAGGTAGGTGGTTAGCGTATTAAGGTTAGGTAGGTTTATATATATATAGTTTAGGTATGCCTTAGTATTAAGTTAGGTTAAGGTTACATTAAATTATGCTAGGTTATTTTAATAAGTAGTATTATAGTGAGTATAGGTTATTTTGAGTTTTATGAGTATTTAGGTTTCAGTAGTATATTATATTAGGTTGGTTTATAGGATTAGTGTTTGGATTAGGTAGGTATATATAGTTATCTATGATATTAGTATTTATGTAGTTAATTATGATTTAGGTTTTAAGTAGTTAAGGTATATATATTTATGTGTTAGGTATTTAAGGTTTTAAGGTTTATTGAGTTTTTAGGAGTGATCGTTCTGAGATAGGTGTAGCGGTTCTAACGTGGTATAAGTTAGCGCGTTAGTAACTTTATATTTTGTATTAGGTTTTTATGCCGCTTTTTTTATATATTTTAAGGTTTGTGGATGGGCGATCTATATGTGTGTTTTTTGTAGTCAAAAAATAGTTTTTTTAGTTCGCTTTATGGTGGTTACTAGGGGCTTTTTTAGGGTTTTAGGTAATTTGCGGATTCTGAGTGTACCGCTTTTAATTAGTTTGATCGTTTTTTTTTTAAGAGTTAATGCAATTTAATTAGGTATACTGAATAATTAAATTCTTATCAATAATAATATTTGGATTTTTATATGAGAATATATTAATGAATGTAGGAATATTTAGGTTTTAACTGAATTAATTTAGATGTTTTATGTCTAATTCGTAGGGTTTATGATTATCGGTTTTATGGTTGCGTTGGACTTATTGTTTATGTGCATATATGGTTAAGAGATATATTTAGAATAAGTTGACTTTATGAGTTTTTAGTCGTTTTAGCCGATCTAAGGAGGTGTGCCATACTAGCTTCGAGTCAGATTTCTTTGTGCTAGGCTAGTAGTTTTAAATGGTTGATTTAGGGCAGTTAGGCTTAGTAGGTTTTATATATTGTTCATATATGTGTTAATTGGTTATTAGGTTTAAGAATGTTTTATGCGTTGTGTATGTGGATGTTGGTAAAGTTGATATATAATTATAAGGTTTTATGCGTTAGTGGTTTTTGTTAGGTTAGGTTTTAAATATTTAGGTTTAAATTTTTAATATTTTTTGTTGTCGCTCTTGTGGTTAGATGTTAAAAGAGTTTTAGAGGTCTATGCGTATTGTTTTATTAAATAGGTTTTTAAAATTTTTTTTATTTTATATGAACATTTTCTAGGATTAAGGTTATTTGCAGATCTTCGTGAAAAACGTAGATTTTTATTGGTTATGTGCCTTTTAGGAGTGATGGTGTGGTTTTTATAGGTATTTAATGAGTTTTTAAGTAGTATAGGTTAGTATTATAGTGATATTTAGGTTAGGTTAGGTTATGGTTAGTTTAGGTATTATTATTATTATTATAGGTTAGGTTAGGTTTAGGTTAGGTTAGTTTAGGTATTTTACGTGATATAGGTTATAGTGTTACTTTTTAGGTTAAGGCTATTATGAGTTATTATAGGGTTATTATGAGTATTTAGGGTGTTTTTAGGTTAGTTATGTGTTTAATAGTATATTAGGAGGTTAATGTTATATGGTATTTAGGTATATGAGTTATAAGTGTTAGGTATAGTGTATTATAGTATTAGTGATTTAATAAGGTTAGTGTTTTAGTGATTTATGAAGATATGTTAGTGATTTTAGGTTTGATTAGGTTAAAAGGTTATTGGTTTAGGTATTTAAGTTAGGTATATTATAGTATTTAAGGTTTTATGAGTATAGGTTGGTTATAGTGTTATATGACGTATTAAGTTAGTGTAAGGTATAAGGGTTAGTTATAGGTTTTTTAGTTATAGTAGGTATTTATATGATATTATATAGTGAATTAAGTTTAGAGATTTAGTATTAGGTTAGGTTTATGTATTGGTATATGTATGATATGAGTTTAGGTTAGTTAGGTTAGGTTTGGTATATTTTTATATATAAGGTATTATATAGGTAAATGGATTAGGTTTAGTTTATGGTTCAATAGATTAAGGTTGTTAGGTTGGTAATTAGGTTAGGATTAGGTTAGTTTAGGTATTTAAGTGTTATGATTATAGGTATTATTTCAAGGTTATAGTGTTATATGGTATATATAGGTTCGGTATTAGGTTATATAGGTTTATCGGTATTTAGTGTTAGGCTATTATGAGATTTGGTATAGTTAGGTTAGTGATATATTAGGTTAGGTTAATAGGTTATGTATTTAGGTTAAGGATTTAAGGTTTATATAGTGATTTATGGATATATAGGTTAGGTTTATGGATTATAGGTTATTAGGTGTAATTTATGTGGTGATTGTATTAGGTTATGAGTTAGGTTTTATGGTTTGATATTTGGTTTAGGTTATGGATTATGGTATAGGTATTAGGTTTAGGTTAGGTTAGAGTTATGGTTAATGATCCATACAGGTTAGGTTATAGGTTTAGTATTTAGTGGTAGGTTAGGCTTAGGTTCTAGGTAGGTTAGGTATATGGTTATGTATATAGGTGAGTTAGAGGTGGTTTTAGAGTAGGTCTTATGGTATTTAGTAGTTGAGTATAGTGATTTAGGTTATGGTTCTTGATTGGGTTAGGTTTTAGGTTTGTAACGTGTTAGGTTTATGGGTTAGGTATAAGGATTAGGTTAGGGATTTTAGGTTAGGTTATTGAGTTAGGAGTACAGCCCGCCGCAGGTGTCAGGTTAGGTTAGGTTAGGTAGGTTGGGTTGGGTTACGGGTTTTCTGTTAGGTTGATATCTTAGTTTAGGTTAGGTTAGTTAGGTTAGTCGTTATGGTTAGTTAGTAAAGTTATGGTTTAGGTTAGGTATTTAGTAGTTTAAGGTTAGCTATTATGAGTATGGTTTAGAGTTTAGGTATTAGTGGTTAGTGATGTTTAAGTGTTATGAGTATTAGGTTTATAGGTTATTAGGTATTAGTGTTTTAGGTTATATGTATTAGTTATAGGTATTAGGGTTCTAGTTACAGGGATAGGTTAGTATATATTAGGTATATATATTAGGTTTAAGGTATTTAGTAGTTGGTATTAGGTTAAGTGATTGGTTTTAGTGATTAGTGATTTAGGTTTGTGAATTAGGTTATGAGTTAGGTTTAGTTAGGTAGGTTAGAGTGTTGGTCATTTAAGGTTAGGTCTTCAGGTTAGGTTAGGTAGGTTAGGTTAGGTTTAGGTTAGGTGGTTAGGTTAGGTTAGGTTAGGTTAGGTAGGTTAGGTTAGAGTAGGTTTAGGTTGGTTTAGGTTAGGTTAGGTTAGGTATTAGGTTAGGTTAGGTTAGGTTAGGTTAGAGTTTAGGCTATTAAGGGATGTAGGTAATCGTGTTTAAGTTTTGGTATTGAAGAGTTTTTAGGTGGGATTTTATGGGGTTGGATTGTTTTAGGTTTTACGGGTTAAGAGTTTTTCTAGGTTGGTAGGATTTAGGGTTATTTTGCGATTACTAAGGTTTAAGTATTAGGTTAGGATAATGAGACGCTTAAGGTTAGGTTAGGTTAGGTTAGGTTAGGTTAGGTTAGGTTAGGTTAGGTTAGGTTAGGTTAGGTTAGGTTAGGTTAGGTTAGGTTAGGTTAGGTGCGGTTAGGTTAGAGTTTAGGTTCATGGTTACGTTTAGGCTTGGTTACGACGTTATGGTTTAGGCTTAGGTCTTAGGTTTAGGTTAGGTTAGGGTTAGGGTTAAGTTAGTTAGGTTGGTTAGGTTAGTTAGTTAGGTAGGTTAGGTTTAGGTTATGGTTAGTTTAGGTTAGTTAGGTTAGGTTAGGTAGGTTTAATTTAGGGTTGGTTAGGGTTAGGTTAGGTTAGGTTAGGTTTAGGTTTAGTTAGGTTAAGGGTTAAGGTTAGGTTAGGTTGGTTAGGTTGGTTAGGTTACGTTAGGTATAGGTTAGGTTTAGGTTAGGTTAGGTTATGGTTGGGTTAGTTTAGGTTAGGTTTAGGTTAGGTTAGGTTAGGTTTAGGTTAGGTTAGGTAGGTTAGGTTAGGTTAAGGTTAGGGTTAGGTTTAGGTTCGTAGGTTAGGTTAGGTTAGGGTTAAGGTTAGTTAGGTTAGGTTAGGGCTTCAGGTTTGGTTGGTTAGTTAGGTTAGGTTAGGTTAGGTTAGGTTAGGTTAGGTTAGGTTAGGTTAGGTTAGGTTAGGTTAGGTTAGGTTAGGTTAGGTTAGGTTAGGTTAGGTTACGGTTTCGCTTAGTTAGGTTTTCCGATCTTAGGTTAGGTTAGGTTAGGTTAGGTTAGGTTAGGTTAGGTTAGGTTAGGTTTTCGTTAGAGGTTAGGTTAGTTAGGTAGGTTAGGTTAGGTTAGGTCTAGGTTAGGTTTTAGTTAGTTAGGTTAGGTAGGTAGTTAGGTAGGTTGGTTAGTTAGCACTGTTAGGCTAGGTTGGTTAGACTAATTATATTTCAACTTAACCTTTCTGTTAGGTCTAGGTTGGTTAGGTTAGGTAGGTTAGGTTAGGTTAGGTTAGGCTTTAGGTTTAGGTATAGGTTAGGGTTAGGTTAGGTTAGGTTAGGTTAGGGTTTAGGTTTAGGTTTAGGGTTAGGGTTAGGCTTAGGTTAGGTTAGCGTTACGTTTAGCGATATAGGTTAAATGTTGAGATTAGGTTTAGGTGTAGGGTTAAGCTTCTTAGATTATGTGTTACAAGAGTTTATGGTTTAGGTAAAGTTAGCTCCTAATATTACCCTGTATAGACCTAGGTTTGGTTCACTGGTTTTAAGTCTGATCATTTACGGTTTGATAGCTGGTTTACGGTTGTACGGTTAGAGTTGATAGAGGTTTAAGGAATTGTAGATATTTAGGTTTGGTTTTAGGTTACGGTTAAGAGTTAAGTTTGTGTTTTCTGTTTGTGGTCTTGTGTGTCATAGTGTGTGTTAAATATTACCAAGGTTTTTCAGGTTTAGTTGAAGAAATTAGGTTAGGTTTAAGTGTTTTTTGGGTATACGGAAATTGTTTACGTTATCGCTTTATGGCCTTTCCTAAAGTTAGGTTAGGTTAGGTTAGGTTTAGGTTAGGTTAGGATTAGGTTAGGTTAGGTTAGGTTAGGTTAGTTAGGTTGGTTAGGTATAGCGTTAGATTTTGGTTTTTGTTATGGTTGGTCTTGTAAGAGTTGAGAGTTTTCAAGGATTATGCGTGTTAAATGGTTTTTAAAGATTGGGCGTTTATTTATTGGTTAGGTATAGGCTTAGGTCTTAGGTTAGGTTGGTTAGGTTTTGAGTTAGCAGGTTAGGTTAGGTTAGGTTAGGGTTAGGTTAGGTAGGTTATGTTAAGTTAGGTTGTTTAGGTTAGGTATGAGATTAGGAATGTATGGTTGTAGGTGAGGTTGACGGGATTAGTGTTTAGGTGGTTAGTTAAGGTTTTAAGAGTATAGTGTTTGGTTAAGGTTACGGTTAGGTTGGTTAGGTTAGGATAGGTTCAGTTAATTCTATTATTCCAAATGTTAGTGTCTATGGTAGGTTATGGTAGGTTAGGAGGGTGTTGGCTATAGGTTTATGGTTTTAGTTAGAGTTAAGCCTTGAGATTAGGATAGGTTCGTGGTTATGTTATGGTTATGGTTATCGTTAGATATAAAGTTGTGTAGGAATTTTATATTGGGATTTTAGGGTTAGTTTATGTTTCTACGGATTTTAGGTAGGTTTCACGCGTTTAATTGGTATCCGATCTTGTCAGAGATGTAGATTGTTTAAATAGAACGATTTTATGTGGTTTCTCGGGGTTTAGCTTGATTTATGTGTAGATATTATAATAATTCTTTAGTTTATTGCAGTGTATTTTCTTAGGAGTTTTGTAGGTCTTGTGGAAGGAATTTTTATGCCAAACAAAGAATTTAGTGTGTTTTATTTGGTTTTTTAAGATATTATTGTGTATCTTAGTGTAGGTTATAGTTTAGGGGTTAGGTTTTACGCTAAGAATTTATTGAGTTAAGTGAAATTAAAGTATTGATAGTCGCTCTTGCACGGTAGTTATAGAGGGCTTTAGGATAAAATCTATGAGTGTTGATTATGGTGTATAAGATGGAGATATTATATGTTATAGTTATGGAATTTTTTAGTTTTTAGGTATATATGTGGGTCGCTTATTTATAAAAAAAAATAGGAGTTTAGTGATTATAGGTTTTGGTATGATAACTTGGTATGTTATTTATGTTTTAAATTATATAGTAGTTTTTCGAATGGTAGTTGGTATATAGTGTTTAATAGTATTTAATAGTATCTTTAGATAGTAGGTTAGGTATTATTAGTTAGGTTAAGGTTAGGTTAGGTTAGGCTATATATTAGTGTTATAGTTTGGTTAGGTTAAGTATTAGCTAAATTAGTTAAGGTTATAAGTAATATATTATATATATAGGTAGTATATTTGGATAGGTATAGTTAGGTTAGGTTAGGTTAGGTATATTAGGTTAATACTATTAGGTATTAAGGTTTTAGGTTTAGGGTTTAGGTATTTAGAGTAGGTATTAGTGTTTGGTTTAGGTTTTATATGTTCTATAGTATTTATGAAGATTTCGCTCAAGAACCGCGCTTTTATACCGTTGTTAATAAAAGGTAGGTATTTAGGTATATATATTTAGGTTTAATGATGTATATTTATATGATACTTTTGGTGGAACGCCCTGTATAATTATAGGTTATATTTCACTTTTCAAAAAATGTGTTTTGTTTGATAAGAAGGTCGATATAATGTGTGTGAGTTATAGTGTTATGAGTTATTGTTATGTATGCATTATCAGATTATATAGATGTTCTAGTAGCGTTGTATATTTCGGAGGATTTTATCGAATTCTTTTTGGGCTTTATAGAGTTTTTAATGTTTTAGTTTTTGGGATATCTTTCCAAGATTGTAATATTATTTTAATAATGGTCTTTTGGGTATAAGGAAATATTTGATTGTGCAATATTTGTTTTATCTAGGTACAAAATCCAAGACTACTGTGCATTAATGACAATTATAAGAAGTTTAATCTAAATGAGTAATTGTGATATGGCTTTTTTACGGCCTGACAGGTAAATGTCGCTGATATTATGGCTTAGTATAGGCGTTTTAAGTTTTGATTTCTAGAAAGGATTATAAGTGAGTCCAATTTTTAGTTTTTTAATTTGAGTTATACCGCGGAAATATAATAGTGTGTTTTTGATAATCGACATGGTGTTGTGCTTAATTTTTGGTAGTGCAGAATTATGGTCAAATTCCGTTTAGCTCATTATAGGCTCGTCTATATTAGGGTTTTAGTGTTATAAAAGTGTGTTTGTATTTATGTTGTCGTATTTTCTGAGGAGTCTATTAGGTTCGTTAAGAGAAATTTTGTGGAAGGTTGTGAAGAAGTTGATCAAGTTTAGAAGATTTTTTAAGGTTTTTAGGTTCAAGAAAAGGATTAAAATATTTTATCGAGTTTTAGGTTGAGCAATTTGTGATGGATTATAGGTTGAGGCATTGAGAAACCACGTTGATAAACGACGTTTTACAGACGTCCGAATAGCTGTAGTTTGGTGTGTTTTATGGATTTGTGTCAGGATAATTCACGGCGTGTTAATAATTTTTACTATATATTATTGATTTTTTGTCGCATTTTTAGGGTGTGAGGGTTATTTAAGTTGTGTGGGCGTGTAGTCAGGATCAGTTTAGGATTGTTAGCGTTTAGTGTCTCTACTGGTTCTCATTAGGTATTAGGGATTTAAATTGTGGATTTTATTGTGGTTGCAGAGCTGGCAAATATCTATTATGGCGATTTATGTTTTAGGTTTTAGGTTTATGGTGTAGTATATTAGTTTAGGATATTTAGTTGATTTTAGGTATATATTATAGGTAGTAGGAAAATGTCTGATGTACAGCTTTTCAGTTTTTAGGTTTATAGTATTTACGTTTTATGGTATTTGTTTATGTGTTAGGTTATATTTATCGTGAGTATTTATGTTAGGTTATAGGTAATTATAGGTATTAGGTATTAGTGACTATACGTGTAATCGCTTAGGTTGGTCTGAAGGCGTGTGTAGGTTAGGGTGTTTCTAGGATTAGGATTTGGTTCTAGAGGTGTCTTCTAAGGTTCAGGCTTACTGTGTCTCAAGTGTATGGCTATCAGCGAGTTGGGTCTATGTTTTATGCGTTAACTCGACTGTGGTATTTTCTATAGGTTTAAGTTTTCATATATAGAATTGCGTCTTATGAAATAGGTACTAATGAATTATATAAAGAACCTGTTACGGCTTATATGGGTTTTATTGGGCTTAGTTTACGGCTTAAGATATTTTGATGGTTATGAGTGCTTTACAAATGTTGCATTTTAGGTTTAGGTTGGACACGTTATTCATATCGTTTGTTCTTTTATTAAATTTAGTTATGCAAGTGGAGTTTATAACTCGTAGTTCAAAGGCTCTCATGTGCGTTAGGGCATTGAACTCTAGGATTTAGGTTTAGCGCTTAAGGTTTAAGGTAAGCGTTAAGCCATGTACTGAATTTAGGAGTTATGTGTTTTTTTCTGTTCTTATTCCCGAGCTGTTTGGGCTTATAAGAGTTAATGGACCGGTTTAAAGGTTTGCTTTTGGAGTGTAAAAAGTGATTTATGGGCGTAATAGCAAAGGTAAGTTTTCAGCCGTTATTTATTCGGTTATATTTGGTTAGCGTTGTACAAGGTATTTTAGGTTTTAGGTTGATGGTTTCTTGAATGCTTAAGGTTACGTGTGTTGTTTTAGAGTTTTTAAGTGAGTCTATTCAGTGTGACTGGTATAGAGGATATTTGTAGGGCTCTAATGGTTTTTTAGGTGTTTTTTCGCCGCTGATCACCGGGGTTAAGGTTTAGGTTTTTAGGTTTGGTTAGGGTTAGGTTAGGTTGGTTAGGTTTATGGTAGGTTAGGCTAACGTAGGTGCGTGGTTATTGGATGTGAGTATAGGTTAGGCTTTTATGGTTAGGTTAGGTGTAAGGGTTAGGTGTGGCTATTAGGTTTATTTTTTTATGCTATCTTATTTTGGTGTATGTTTTTGTAAATTTTAGGTAGTATATTTAGTTTTATATTATATTTGTTTTTATTGTCTTATAAAAAAAACAATGGTTTTTTTATGTCGGTTTATTTGCTTTTATGTGTTTTATGTTTATTGTAATTCTTTTGTCCATCATTTATTGTTTGTATGATTGTTTTTTATTGTTTTTTTTTATTTTTATTTTATTATGGTTTTAAAGTGTTTGTACTTGTTGTAATTAGAGTATTTTTATCTTATTTTATTTATTTTTAAGTTAATGCGGGTTTTTGTTTTTTTTTGTGTTTTTTTTTGTATTTTGTTTTTTTGTTAAGGTGTAAAATCCTTTTATTGTGACCGTTTTTTGTATACCTTGATCTAAATTGTTCAATGAAGAATGTATCTCTATGATTTTATTTTTATTTATTTCTTTTTATACGTATATGATTTATTTTTATTTAATAAGCTTTAATTAATCGTTAGTGATATTAGTAGTATTAGTGATTATATTAATAATTATTTTTTATTTTATTTAGGTTATAGGTTAGTTAGGTTATGATATAGGTTAGGTATATATATGGATTTTTAGTATTTTTAGGTATATTATTTTAGTTATTTATTAGGAGGTATTAAGGTTTTAGGTATTAGGTTTTAGTGGTATATAAGTTTTAGTTTTTATAAGGTATATTTATGTAATATGATTATTATATATAGTTATAATGGATATATAGTTTAGGTTAGTATATATGGTAGTATTTAGGTTTATTAGGTTATGGATTAGGTTATTAGGGCACATTGAATGTTAAGTTGGAGCTGGAACTTTCTGTTTTTAGTTCCAATGCTTTATTATAAAGGATTTGATAGGTTATTATTTTGTGTGTTTTTTTGCGTTTCATTTACAATTCAGGTAGAGTTAGGTTTAGGTTGGTATTAGGTTTGGTTTATTTGATTATTTCTAAGCAAGTGTTGTGTGTTTTCAGGTTTTTATAGAGTGCTTTAGGAAGTTAAATTTATGTAAAGAGTGATGGATTAATAGTGTGTAATATGTTTAGGTATATATATTTAGGTGATTTAATAGGGTTAGGGTTGGTTTAGCGTGCTTTATAGGTTATATAGGTTTATAGGTTAGTAAACTAATTTTGGTTTTGGTTTGGTTTAGAAAATATTACGTAAGTATTATGGTATTATGAGTTTAAGGTTAGTGTTGTTGTTAGGTTAGTTTAGGTTGGTTTAGGTTGGTTAGGTTTAATATGAGTAGTTGTTTAAGGATTTAGTGAGTTAGGTTAGGTTTATAGGTTAGGATTTAGGTATTAGGTTTAGTGATTTTGAGTTTAGGTTTAAGGTTATTATGTGTATATGATTAGGGTTAGGCATGTACGCGTTCTAGTTATTTATGGTTTATGGTTTAGGGTTAGGTTTATGGAATTAGAGTTTAGGCAAGGTATAAAAGTATATTAGAGGTGTAAGTTATCTAGCGCTATTCCTAGAGATTTTTATAGGCGTTGAGAGTTTTGTAGAGTTTATAAGATACTTAGTGTTATTATAGTGAAAAGTTTTTTAAGATTACATAGATTGAGTATAAAAGGTAAGCGAGAACTTTATAGCTATTTAAGGGTTAAGTGGAATTATAAACGTATTAAAGGCTGTTATATTGTTTTGGTTTCAGCGATTATAAGGAGTTGAGAGAGAGGAGTATGAGGAGGAGAGTGAGGGAGATGTTAGAGAGGAGAGATGAAGAGAGATGTAGGGTATGAGAGGAGAGTATAGAAAGGAGATGGAATAGGGGATTTAGTATGAGATGGAGGAGAAGTTAAGAGGAGAGTTGAGGGACTTAGGAGCTATCATTGTTATCGGATTAGGGTTTAAATGGAAATTATATGAATATAGGGATATTGTAAATCGTGAATAGAAAATTCATTAGTGATTTATATGCTTTGATTTCTACTGATTTCGAGATTAATATTTGTAATAAAGGAAATTAGATTTATAAACATAAAGAAGATAATTTATATTTAAAAGAGACTTTTAAATGTATATTGGTTAGTGAAATTTGTGAATTTACAGGTATTATTAGGTTACTCAAAGTTTTATGAGTGTGATTTTATTGGTTTTTAGGTTATGTGATTATTTTTAGTGGTTATATTGATGTTACATTATTTACTGCGTGTTAGCAGTATTAACGTTTTAAACAAGGCAGGCAAATAAGTGTTATAAGTTATTATGGTCGAGGAAATATTATGTTTGCTGAGTGAAAAATTTGAGTTAAATTATTTTATATTGGCCTTAGGAATTTATTTTTTATGGAATTATTATTGAGATCTATTATTTTTATGGATATTTATTGTGTTAAATTAATTATTTTAATGGTATTTTAGCATTTTTCTGTTGTCTGAATTGTTCAATTGTTCAATTTTTCAATTGTTCAATTGAATATTACAAAGTATTTTTTTTTTGACTTTCATTCGGCTTTTCTAAATAATATAAGAGAAACAATATGTTTGTTAAGTTATAAGAATTAAGGTTTCTTAGGATTTGAGACTTTTAGCCGTTCGGTTTTTGGCTTCCACGGTATATACGGCCCCTTTACGGTTAGGTTGGTTACGGCTTCTACAGAATGTTTTGTTTTTTTTGGTTTTAGGTTTTAGGCGAAAAGCTATTTTATAATTTTATTTCGGGTTTCACATTACGATTAGCGCATGCGCTTTTATATAGTGGTTAGTTTTTATGATTTAATTAGAGTGTCGTAATTTGTACTGTGCGATAGTTTCATAAGATTGTGTGGTTAGGGTTTAGGTTGTGTCAATATTGTGTTATATTAGGCATCGTGTGTCTGGAGCTTAATTTTTAAGGTAGTGAATTGTGGATTTTAGGTCGTTGGAGTTCTTAGATGCATTTAAAGTTAAAAGAATTTTTAAGGAGATTTCATTTAGGTAAATGGGTGTGTGTAAGCTGGTTATAGTATCGGGTTTTTAGTTTACGGGTGATAATTTAAGCTATATATGAAGTTAGTCAAGTGGTTTGGGGTTTAATGGTTCTTTTGGAGCTAGAGTTATAGAATGTTTTGAGTGGTAGAATGATTCTTACGCTCTACGGTTACGCGTTTATGGTCGATATATTATTAGGTTAATTATGATTTAAGGTTTAGGTATTTAGGTATTTAATATAGTAAATATTGTGTGGCAAAGGTTTAGTGATTTATGTATTTAGTTAGGATATATATTTTAGGCTTAGTAGTATAGGTTTATGTATGTTAGGTTATGTTGATTATTTTTGATTTAGTTATTAGGTTTAGGATTTTAGTATATATTAGGTTATATAGGTTTAGGACTCCGCCGTACACTGTACAGAATAAGTATTTAAGGTATTATAGTTATTAAGGTATTTAGTAGGTATTTTAGATGTATATGAGTTTTAGTATTATGAGTTATAGGTTTAGTAGTGAGGTATATATTAGGTATTTAGGTTTTAGTATTATATATATTAGTTATGAGTTTAGGTATATTTATATAGTTAGTTTAGGTATTATGATTAGTGTTATGTTAAGGTATTAGTATATAGGTTTATAGTGTATTTATATAGTATTTTAGTGATATTATAGGTATAGTATATATATATCTATAGTTTATATGGTGTTAAGGTTAGGTTATATTTTATGAGATATCCCCGAGGAATTAGGTTATGGATATTAGTAGTTTTTTTTAGGTTAGTTAGGTATTAGTATATAGTCACTAAGTAAATTAATTATATGATTAGGTATTATAGGTTTAGGTTAGTTAGGTTTAGGTTTTAGGTTGGTTAGGTTATGGTTGGTCATATATTGGTTAAGTTATGGAGGTATTAAGTGGGGTATAAGGAGTTAGTGATTTGAGTACGTTCACGACGGATTAGGGGAGGTCGGATTGAATAAATTAGTTTATTTGGGTGGGCTTAGCAGTCTCTATGTATTAAGTATTTTGTGTGTATATGTGTCGTAGTGCAGAGGATGTTTAAGTTTAGAAGCTCTTTAATTTTTTGGTTTTACGCAAGGGTTTAAAGCATTTTGCTTAGAAATACATATGGGGTTTTAGGGTTTTAGGTTTGTTTAAAGTTTTATGTGTCCTTTCGTGTTTATCTTCTTTTCCCTCTTTGATTGTAATATACTCGCAGGATTGTAGCTGATGGGCATTGCAAATGTTTATAAGTTCCACCTTGCAATAGGAAATAAATTTTGTGTTCCATTTCGTGTGCGATATAAATTTATTTAAGTGTGTATTGATACCTGGGTGTTTCAAGATTTACATTTTGGCGTTTATTTTCCTCGTGATTTGTGTTTGAAGCCGCTTTATTATGGACTTTAAGGTTTATTAAGTCACGAATTATTTTACATAGTTTGGTCTTTATGGACTCTAAGTTTTAGAGAGGGGCTTATTCATGTTTACTAAGGTATAAGCTATTTAATAGTTTGGTTTTATGTTGGTGGCTTTATATGAGTTCTCAGATTCTTTTGCCTGAGGTTTTTAGTAGGCCTAGATTATAATGGTTATTTTGTGTATACAACAAATTTTGCTTCCATTCAATATGCGTGTAGGGTTAGTAATTTTTATACTAGTGTACTTAGTATGGATTTTTTTGTGGGTGGGCGTTTAAAGGTTTATAGGTTTTATGTGGTTCTACAGCACACAACACTTTTTATGGCAAAAACACACATAATAGATGTTTTATAGAAGGTGTATTATTATAGGTTTATGGTTATAGTGGTTATATAGGTTATTTAAGTGTTATAGTAGTTATATATGGTATTAGGTTATAGGTTGGTTAGGTAGGTTAGGGTATATTATATAGGTATTATTTCGCAGGGTATATAGGTTATAGGTTAGTCTAGGTACTATTAGGTTTAGGTATATTAATAGTTAGGTTATAGGATTTAATGATAGTATGGTATATAGGTATTAGTAGGTTTAAGGTTTATGATAGTTTATAGGTTTAGTAGTATTTATTATAGTATTATAGTTTATAGTTAAATTTTTATAGGTTAGGTTATGTAGTTTAGGTATAGTATATATTTAGGGCACTGAATCTCATGAATGTAGGTACGGTTTTTGTTTTGAGTGGAACGTTGTTCACAAGTTTTATTAATTGTGTTATTTGTGTTTGTTTAATGTGCTATTTGGGATTTCAGAATTTTAGGTTCATCGCATGCGTATTATATTATTTTGGTGTATGATTTATCATTAATCTTTTTAAAAATTAATGATTTTATAATATAGGTATTACTAAAAGTTAGGGTTGTTGGTTTTATTTTTAGGTATGATGATTATATTGGTATATTTATAGCAATCCTGTAATTTACATTATATATAGGTTATGATTATATTATAGTTATAGGTTAGTACTGTATATATATATATTTAGGTTATAAGTTAGGTTAGGTTAGGTTAGGTTATAGTTTAGTAGGTTTAAGTTAGTTGGTATTATAGTATATAAAGTAAGGTTTATACTTAGGTATTTAGTATTTATATAGGTTATTATTTAGTTATATTAGTAATTTATCTTATTTTTCACGCCATTAGAAAGAAGGAGCAGATTTTCCTCTTTTAGAATATACAAGTTAGAGGCGTATATGGTGTTAGTTTAGGGTCTTGTCGACGTCATAGAGGATTCACTGTGTTTATTTTGAGCGTTTTTTTGAGTGACCTTGACGAGTTTACGCGCTTTTGGACTTAGTGTTGAGCCTCTCAGCGTTAGAGCTTAGTATTGTGATAGCTTAAAATGTGTTTGAGCCTTGTAGGCTGTGTGGTTAGACCTTTATGGTTTAGTTGTTTTAGGTTAGGTTGCTTAGGGCAGTATAGGTTCAGGTTGTTAGGTTGGTTTAGGTTGTGAGGTCTAGTGTTAGTTAGGCGATTAGTGTTATTATTGGTCTGTGATTAGGTCTAGGTCTAAGGTTAAGTTAGGTTTAGGTTACCGGTTTTTAGTGGTTCTTATAGGCTTTAATGGGTTAAGTTAGGTTTGGTTTTTGTAAGCGCTTTCACGGGTATATAGTGGTTTATTGGTTATGGGCATCTTAAGGATTTTATGGTTTAGGTTTTAGGCAATTAGGTTCATGGTATATAGTTTGGTTTGGTTTTAGGTAGGGCTCTAGGACTCTGGCTTTAGGTTTACGTTTAGGTTTATTCGTTTGGTTTTACACTTTACGGTTTTATAATTGGTTTATGTTGAGAAACGGCCTTTGGTTAGGCTTTAGTGCGTAGGATTAGAGGTTTATGCGTTAGGTTAAGGTCCTAAGGGTGTATGAGATGTTATGGCAATTAGGTACGCGTGTTGGTATTTTAGGCGTATCAGGCTTTTAGTTAGGTTAGGCTTAGGTTAAAGGATATCAGGTAGTCACGGTTACGCCTGCAATTTTTTTCGGTTTAACCAGGTATAGCGTTCGCTTCATTGGTGGTCTTTAGGTTAGGTCTCATGGGTCTAATTTGTGTGGCTTTACAGCGTTAGGTTAGGCTATTAGG
>JABUQX010129909.1:7500-15334 GCA_015478945.1 Trachelipus rathkii
TTATGAATCAGTGCGTCCTGAGACCGACAGAAGAAAAGTAAAAGGCGATAAAGATTAAAGAATTAGATTATGATATATATATACTGTATATATATATATATATATATATTATATATATATATATATATATATATTATTATTGTTATTATTATTATATATATATAAAAAAAAAAATATTATATTATATATATATATTATATATATATATATATATATATATATATATATATATATATATATATATATATATATATATATATATATATATATATATATATATATATATTATATATGTTTTTTTTTTTAATATTAAACAAATACTCTATATGTATTATCATTCAATGACATATATATTATTATTATTAGCTATTATTATTACATAGAAGTATAGCAGTTGTATATATTATTGTTATATATATATATATATACTATATATATATAAAAAAAAATAAATATATATATATATATATATATATATATATATATATATATATATATATATATATATATATAGGCTATAATAGGATTTTTCACCGAAAAGGTATTTTTAGAAAATTTTGTATTTTTCCCATTTTATAAGGTAAATTTTTTCAACCAATAAGCATAAAGATAAAGTTACCCTTCGCTTCAAACGGTTGTAATACGAAGAAGCTAATTAAAGAAATATTAAAGTTTAAATCTATGTAAACTCCAACAACTCAAACATAACCTTACTTTAACGTATCATAACCTCATAATTTACTTCTACTTTGCACTAAAAAAAACACGCATTTAAAGATAAGGTTTTGAGCATTGGTTTGATAAACAAAGAAAAAAAGAATAAATAACCAAATTTTTACCCTGGCCCACCAAACATCTAGGAGGAAGAAGATCCCACCGAACATCCATTATACATTATTGGCTACATATACATATTATTATTATTATTATATATATATATATATTATATTATTATATATATATATATATTAGTATATATTATTGTTATATTATTATATATATATATATTATTATTAGTTATATATATATATATATATTATTGGTTATTATTATTATTATTATTATACATATATATTACATATATATTATATATATATATTATATATTATTATTATATATTAATATATATATATATATATTATATATACATATATATTATTATTATATATATATATTATATTTAGTTATTAATATTATTATTATATTATTATTATATGTACATATATATTATATATATATTATTATATATATTATATATATATAAACATACATATTATTATTATTATATATTATTATATTATTATATATATATATATATGCTATATATATATATATATATATATATATATATATATATGTATATATATATATATATATATATATATAGTATATATATATATATATTATATATATATATATATATATATTATATATATATATATATATATATATATATATATATATATATATTATATATATATATAGTATATATATATAGTATATATGTTATATATATATATATATATATATATATATATATATATATATATATATATATAAAGAGTATACAAATGTCGAAATATATATATATATATATATATATATATATCCTCTTCTAGATAACATCTTACAGACATCCCTACTACTTATATCCTTATGTGTGGGGGAGAAAGAATTGCACACATCTTATGTCCTGCGTGTCGTAGTAGGGGACTAAGGGACGGTGGTAGTTGGGTTGTCTGCCAGTACCACTTTTCTGCTAGAATGCTAATGCATGCCTCGAGAAGGTCAGATCGCCAAACGGCCTCTATTTTTCGGCGTGAAACAAAGGAATCGTAGGGGTTCATGGAATGTCAGAGGAATAAATGCTGAGAAGAAGAGGAGAGCTGTGATGGATGTATTTAAAAAACAAATTTGATTTACTCGCTGTGACTGAAACAAAGATGAAAGGAAACGGTGAAAATGAGTTTTGTGGTGTGAAATGTGTGTGCTAATGTGGAAAGGAATGAGAAGGAGTTGCAATTATGATGAGTGACTTGTGGCACAGAGCTATGGTAGACTTTGTGTGTGTGAGTACTAGAACTCTAATGGTTAAATTTATGTTTGAAAAGGTCAAGGTTTGTGTGGTTGTGACGTATGGTCCATCTGATAGAAATGTTGAAGAGAGTACGATTTTGTGGAATAATGTGAATGATGTTTTGGATGGAGTGAATAGTAGCTTTAGTTTGACTGTGTTAGGGGACCTAAATGGTTGGATAGGTAATCAAAAAAGGGATGGTAAAACATGTGGTTTTTGGGTGTCGGGAGAAAAGGAGAATAGAAGTTGATTGATTTCTGTGAGGAGAGAAGTATGTGTGTACATAATACTATCTTTAAAAACAAGAGTATCCATACGTTTACTAGGGTTGGTGTAGGTAGATATAGTATCAAAGTGAGAAGTATGATTGATTTTGTGCTCGTGAAGATGTTGAAGTACGTGTTGGATGTTGAGTCAGTGAGGGGATTAGTAATGGGATTATCGGATCATTATGTTGTTTTATGTAAAACTAAGTTAGTGGATGCTTAGATGGAGAGGAAGGTGATAGGAAGGAAGTGTGTAGATTTAAGAGCGAGAAGTTAAGTGAACAAGGTAATAAGGATAAGTATCTAAGAGCGCTCGCAAGTAAATCAGTTGAATGTGAGCAAGCTAAAACTGAACAAAACTGGGAGCAAAGGAAGGAAGCAGTTGTTAGCAGTGCAAAGGAAGTATGTGGATGTGCTAAAGTAGGAAGTAAGAATGTTAACAGTGAGTGGTGTAATGATGAGGTGATGCAAGCGGTCATAAGTAAAAAAGAAGCGTGGTTGGATGTACTAAAAACTAATGGTGATATTTCAAAAGAAAGATGTTTGGAATTATATAAGGAGGAAAAAAGAAATGCTAAAAGGTGCATACGTAGGAGAAAAAGAAGGGGTAAATGAACAGTTTGGAAAGGGGATGAATGGGGACTTACAAGTAAATAGGAAGCTCTACTGGAAAAGGATGAATGATAATCGGTTTGTTAAGCGGATGTATAGTGGTGAGTGTATTGGGAATCAACCGGCTGGGAAACCGAAGAAAAGTGAATTGAGTCAGTGAAGGAATGTCTCGAGGAGAGAAATGTGAGATTGGAAGAGGCGAGAGAAAAAGGTGCATAATAGCAGTGAATTGGAGTATGGTTGTGGCCCACCTGGGCCAGGGGATGTACAATACATTGGACGATAGCATAGTGAGGGAATCTGTCAGACAGTCCTGTGAAGCTCTAGGTGGATTTTCTGACTGCTACGAGTCTCTCCACTAATAGGTATAAATGGGCGGTAAGGCTGGCTTTCCTTTCGACTTGTGTCATATTCTTCTACTACTTCTTTTTCTTTCCGATGCATGCCACGCACCTTACCCTGTATATATATATAGTATATATATATATATATATGGATATATATATATATATATATATATATATATATATATATATATATATATATATATATATATATACATACAACATATTATTATTATATTATTATTATTATTATTATTATTATTACATTATTATTATTATTATACATATTATTATTGATACATATTATATATAGAGGTTATTATGTTATTATTATTATTATTATTATTATTATTATTATTATTATCCATATATTATTATTATTATTATTATTATTATTATATATATTATATTATTAGCATATATATATACATACATATTTATTATTATTATTATATATTATTATTACTATTATATATTATTATGTTGATTATTATTATTATATATTATTATTATTATTATTATTACATATATATATATATATATATATTATTATTATTACATACATATTATTATTATACATGTTGATTATATATGTTATTTACATTATTATTATTATATATATATTACATATTATTATTATTACATATATATATTATTATATATATATTATTATTGTTATTATATTATTATTATTATTACATATATTATTATTATAAACGTAAATCTATTAACAGCAAAATATTATTTTTTCAATCAGATATCTCAAAAACTACAATAGCTAGGGAAAAAGGAATACATTGCTGGAATGTTGGTCCAATTTTAGTTCGGAAAATGTAAAAAAAATAAGAAAATCATATCCCAAAAACTACAATAGCTACAGCGAAAAAGGAATACATTTTTGGAACCCTTGTAAAATTTAAGAGAAAATGTAAAATACAATAACAAGTAAAAATTATAGTTATTATTACTGTTTTATTTGAACAGGGAACATATATATATATATATATATATATATATATATATATATATATATATATATATATAGTATATATATATATATATATATATATATATATATATATATATATATATATATATATATTTTCATTTGTAAAGATATTGCCACGGCAAATGGTGGGGGCCTGAGCCACGGGGAATCACAGGGGGACGCCCATACCCCTGTAGGGGAGGGGGCGGAGGAGCCCCCATGACACCAAATACCAAAGAGCTGGGTTCCGAGACCCTCCCGGAGGGGGAATTAGTCCTACCCCTTAGTTCCCCGGAAGGCGAGAGACCCCGACCCCTGCCATCGGTGCGGTATACCCTGGGGTATTCTTTTAGTAAAAAAACATAATTTAATAGAAAGTCTATTTATTTTAACGAGTAACAAATAAAAGGTCTCCTAAATAGGCTCTCTAATCATATTACTATAATTATTAACAATAATTTTTTTATTTTTTTTTTTTTTTTTGCATTTTCCGCACTAAAATTGGACCAGTATTCCAGCAATGTATTATTTTCCTGTAGCTATTATAGTTTTTGAGATATGAGAAATTGGAATTGAAGAAATCTTTACTGTTAATGAACACACTCCATATTATTATTATTATTATATATATTATTATATTTAAATATCTATATACTTAAAATCTCCCATCTACAATGATATATGTAGCCATGTCTATATATTAAGATAAATTATATATATATATTATTATTGTTATTATTATTATATGTTATATATTATATATATATATTATTATACATATATATATTATATTACATATATATATTATATATACATATTATTATTATTAAAACATATATTATTATTATATATATATACATATACATATATTATTACATATTAGTTATATTATTAGAAGAAGATACACATACATATTACATATATATCCATTTATATATATGATATATATATATGAGCATATACATATATTATATATATATATATATTATATTTATATATACATATATATATATATATATATATATATATATATTATTATATATATATTACATACATATATATATATATATATATATATATATATAGATAATATATATATATATAAGGATGATATAAATATACATAGATATATGCTATTATATATATATATATGTATATATATATATATATAGATATATTATTATATATATATATTATTATTATATATTATTATTATATATATATATATATATATATATATATATATATATATATATATATATTATTATATATATATATTATTATATATATTATATATATATATATATATATATATATATATATATATATATTAGAGTCTATTACTTGTTCTCAAACTAATATTTTTTATTTTAAAACGATTAGTCCTCAGCTTTAATTTTAATTTTTTGTCTTGCACTGTTCAGTAGCCTTGTACTCTAGGATGCTGTAATAATAAATAATTACTCCGCAAAATCAAAATGTTTGAAAAATATTGAGAGACTGAATTATGAAAATTATCGTTATCGTAGAAATCAGTTGTTAGTCACAAGCTGAAAAAGAGCAGGAGGCTAGTAGTTAAAAAAATTTACTATTAATGGAAAAGGTAAACAATTTTTAGTTAACAGTCCAGACGTAAAGAGAAACTTTTCTAAAAAAATAAAAATAAATATATAAACATCACAGAAAAAGAAGATATGTACTTTTCAGTTTCGTTAGCAACAAAAAAATTCCAAGGAAACCCTACAAGAACGTTGCAATTCCTTTGAAGGGCTCTAAACCAAGCGGGATGCTTCTGTTTGAAGAACAGAAGGGTATTAATATATTATTTACTAGACATTGCTTATATAATCTCTGTGAGGTCGGTCTAGGAGGTCTGCGTTGAGCAGGCCAGTCGGATAAACAAAGCAAGTTGGGAGAGATAACATGGACAAGACCTGCAGGCGATTAATTATAAGGAATGATATCTAGCGATGGTACGCAAGCTTTTATACTCCCACCAAAGCAAGTAGAGGCGTGGGGAAACGGCTGCTAGAGAGTATAAACCAGTAGTTATAATTAATTCTTTAACTATGAATAAATTATTAATAAATGATTTCTGAGTTGTATAATATAATCGTGATTAGTCGCGACTACCAAAATTTTGACAACGCAATTTCAGAGGTGGAATATGAAAAAAAATTTCACGTGTTTGTAACCAGATATAATTAAATACATAGGAAAATAAATAAACTTACTAGTAAGTAACAAATAGTGTGATGTTTAAGGGGACGTTGCGCGTAGCAACACTAATGTAATGTTTTTGGGATAAATTATACACCATTCGAAAGAGGAAAGATTTGCTGTAACATTGTTTTTTGAAGAACATATGCAAAAGGCGTTTAGAATGTAATTTCTTCCCAAATACTACAGAATCAGCATTTTTACTGTGCACTTTAACAGTGAATTTCTGCTGAACTACAAAAGATTTTTTTCTGCTGGATTTCACTGAAATACTACATACGTATATATTTTATGAAATAACTAAAGCAGCAATATATAGAATTTTTTTTTTATTTTGATTTTTTTTGCTAAATCTCAACTTTTTTTTTCTCCATAAATTTTAAAAGTTATCAGAAATATACCAAAAGTTTTTATATTTGCATGAACGCATCAAATGTGTCTAATGTATACAAAATTGAAACAAAAAGTATAAAAAGGCGTTGGATTTTTTTGTTATACCCCAAAATAGCAGCTCAATGTAAAAAAATTTTTTTTTTAGTAAAATAGTCAAGAAGTTGAACTGTGAGCAGTGGCAAAACCGTTGGGTATACAACAAATTTATATAAATGAAAAAATGGGTATCTCGCCAATTTTTACAAGTTGTAAAAATTTAATTCTAATCAGATGAATAGTAAAAAAGTTATATGCCATCAATTATTTGAATTTTTCTTTTTTTTTTTTTTTTTAAATAAAAAGAAAAATCGTAATAACTATTTTATTATAAATCCGATTAATACGAAACTTTCAGAGCATGCATAATTAGAAAAAATACACATATTGTGTAAAGATAAATTTTTTTGTATACCAAACGCTTTTGCCGTTGTGTTCATGGGGAAACTAATAAATTTTAAAATGTTTTCCCGCAAGTAGCAGCAAAACCATTGGGCGTACAGAAAATTTATCTAAATAAAAGATGTGTATATCGTCAAGTTATAAAGGCCATAAAAATTTCATTTTTATCAGATGAATAATAAAAATGTTGCATGATACCAATCATTAAAAAAAATTTCGGCAACTCAAAAATAAAAAACCATGAAAACTTAATTATTATTTATACAATCAGTTTGAAATTTGCAGAGCGTATATAATTGGGGAAGGTAGATTTTTGTTTACAGAAAATTTAGGCGCCCAACAGATTTGTCGTTGTCATAGAAACATTTTAAAAAGCTAAAAAGTTTTCGTGATCAGCGGCAAACTGTTGGGCATACCAAATGAATGGCACGAAAACGCGAAAGCGTTTCAATGATAAATAAGGAAACGGTTCAACGGAGTCGGAACGAAGTACAAC
>JABUQX010129910.1:0-2500 GCA_015478945.1 Trachelipus rathkii
TGATGAAACTAAACAATACGTGTTCTCCTACATGTAAGCTAGGTATATTAACAATTTTGATGAGAAAGTCCATGGCTAACATGTTAATAGGCCACTCATGAGTCAACTGAGGGTAATTCAAATTCTTGTCTATATTTATTGTTGCAACTTTCGACTTTTGCTATAAGTTCTTCGTTATATATTTCGGGTTGTAAATAGTGTCACGAGAAAGGAAATTGTGGATTTTAATAGAATAGCTAGAATTGTCTATCATTTATCGCACGATGGAATTGTTAAATAAAGTTGTATCATCGGTTGTTTGCTGTTTATGTGTGAGAATTCAAAAGATTTGGACAATGTGTATGTATTTTTAAAAACGGACTGTTCGAACGAGGCTTTTCTCTAAGGAAAGAAATAATGGTACTAGTGAGGTTCAGATAGAATAAGTCTGTCTAAAGGGATAATGTAGGGAAGATAATGACTCTTATCGACTACCCCTCCTCCCCTCATTTGTAAGCCTCTTTGAGACGCATACTTAATGTTCCAAGATAACGTAGAAGGTTCATAATTTAAACAATAGAGATTATATGTTTTATGTGTTTTTGTTGATTATAGTTTCTATAAATCTTATTTGAATCTTTGTGTTTTAGGTGATTGTATAGACTATTGAAGTTTCTTGAGTATTTTAAGGCTCAAGAAGGGGTAATATGATTATATGGCAGAAGAATTTGCGATGTTTCTAGTCATATTATCGAGCGGAGAGTAAGAGGTCGATAGTTTAAGTTATAGATTCATACAGAATCTTGCTAAATTGTGGCCTGGAAATAAATGTTTTGAAAAAAGTTATTTTTCTGACTTGGACAAGGGTTAAGACAGAAAACTGATTAGGAAGAAGAGGAAATAAAGTTGAAGTATAGTAATGATAGGAGTGATAGTTTTTTATATGAAAAGTGACCGGTCAAAAGAGGTGATTTTCAAGAAAAAATCGCAGAAAAAGGTTTCAGCTAAAATATTAACCTTTAGGAAAATTCTTAGAAGAAGTTTTAAGACTCGTATGAATTTTGCCGTTGAATTTAATTCAATTGATTAGAAAAACAAAAGAAAAAGAATAGTATAATTAAAAAAACAAAAAAGAAAAAAGAAAGAAGAAATAAGATATATAGAAAAGAAAATGAAAGAAAAGAAAAAGAGAAGAAGAGAAGAAAAAAAAAAAAAAAAAAAATAAAATCGGAAATATAGGAGGCAAAGGCAAGCAAAAAAAAGAAAAAAGAGAAGAGAAGAAGAAGAAGGAAGAAGAAGAGCCAGAAGAAGAAGAACAAGAAGTAAGAGAAGAAGAACAAGTAAAGAAGAAGAAGAGTAACAAGACAGAAAGAAGAAGAGATATTTAAATAGTCGTTCAACTCATTTATTCGCACTTTGGCCTTCCTTCCTAATGGCAGCTTCCGAACGGTGGAATTTTTTTACATTCGAATCTCTCCCAGCTGTCTGCTCCTTTCATTAGTGTCGTCTCCCTCTCTTCTTGTCGTTGATATCTCTCGTCATATACTCGTTTCTTGCAAATACGAATTGCATGATTTGTTTCATTTTTAATCTCCGCACCATTAAATATAGAATAGCAGGAGCCGTAATATCTGCTTCCTTATTATATTTAGCTTCTATGTTTTATCTTTTTTCTTTGAATTTGCAATGTTACATAAATGGCATATTTTTATTTTTTTCTAATACTTATCCATTGTTAAATATATATTAGAAGGCCATTTAGATGATTATAATTTATTTTTTTTGTTTTTTTTTTCCCCTTTTATATAATTGCAAAATTGTGAATTATTATTGATAAGATTATCCGTAATAAGATTGGGCTAATGAGATGTTTTCTTACTTATGATCTCATGTACGTTTCTGAAATTATACTGATGGAATTGATACTGCTCCTTTTTTGCCTACTTATAGATAATGTCTACACCTGAGTATTATATTATTATATCTATATATTATATATATAATTATATATATATATATATACAATTTATTTATATTTATATTTATTTTATATTATATATATATATATATTTATATTTATATTTTTATTTATATTATGATCTTGTATTATACTTATTTTACTATGTCTTCGTATGTATTTAGATAATGTTCGTGATATGAAATTAGTTTTCCTTTTAAAGGGACTATTTATCAATCATATATATTATATATATAATATATATATATATATATATCTTAATTATTATTTTTTATTATTATTTTTTATATTATATTATATATTATTTACTTATATTTATATTATATATAAATATCATATATATATTATATATATATATGATATTTTATCATTATTTTATATCTATTAATATATTATTTTATATATATTATTATTATAAGTATTTATATATATATTATTATTTTATTATATAATATGTTTATGTATATATATTTGATGTATATTATATTATTGATTTTGATTATATATTATTATTATATTATATATTTTATTATATATATTATT
>JABUQX010129910.1:12500-27500 GCA_015478945.1 Trachelipus rathkii
CTAGCAATATCCCACGTCCGCTTCCAATATTTTCGACAATGGGCTTTCATCTGCTTTAAATATTTCGCTTTCGAGCATGGAATTGATATAAAAAAATGAAGGATTTCAGGTCAGCTAGTACACCTTCCGCATTAAACATCGGAAATCTGTCACAAAATTTTCTAACTTCAATATCTGGTAAATTTGTTAATGACTGAAACGTCTCAAAGCGACTAGCAAATATCATTATATCAATTGATTTGTCGTTGAACCTTTCTTCAATTTCTTCGATTACACTATCGCAGTGTATTTTCATCCCTTTAAATGCATTTTTCTTATCTTCATCAGCAATCAGGCGCACTTCAGATGCAAACTCCTCCATTATTTCACACCGAACGTTTTTTTGTAAGTCACTATTGACGTCTCCACACTGATTTGCAATATTTTGCAGGTGCAATTTTGTTCCAGTAATTAGGGGGATGACTTTGGTCATACTAAAGTCCTTCTTTTGCAAAGCATTGCTAAGATAAGAGAGAGTGCACTAAGGAGTTCATTCATTACATAACAGGTGACAAGAAAACTTTCCATTTCTATTTCCAGCAAAGAATTCCCCCTGCAAGTGAAATGCAAGGTCTGGTCCCCTTCGTTTGTGATATGCTTCACAGCCAATCAAATTGACTTTAAGCTCCTGAAGACAGCATTTCACTATCTTATAATGAGATAACCATCTCACTTCAATGCATTCTGGAATCTTGAGGATTGGATCATTGATGTTGAAATTTTGAATGGTATCTAAATTAAATTCACTATATCATTCTCAAACTGGAATCCAGTCCCAAACCTATAATATAAATCTAAAAATTAATAAAAATCTAACTATAAATCAAACTTTAAAATTCATAAATTGAGCTATAAAATATGCCTCTGCAAAATGCTCTAGCCTGATGCAAAAAGGGAAAAAGCACAACCATCTAAAAAATCTCAATTCATTTTGAGAAAGAGAAAAGAAAAAAAGTTTTGAACAGCTCTGGTCTTGCTACGCCTTTGTAATTTTTTCTATGAAAGCAGTGACTCTGTGTTTTTTTTCAATACTTCAATATCCTGGATGAATTATCTTTCTTCAGAGAGGGATCCCTCCTCATCCGATTGAAGTACTACGCAAAAAAGGCTTAAATAGATGCTTCAGCGCATTACTGGTAATAGCTCCCGTTTTTTTTGAAGGTAAGAGAAGTTTGCTTAGGCATATTGTTTTATCTTTAATAATATTATTTGCTTCCTTTACCTCTCCCCATAAGTGAGGTTTAATTTACTTTAACTTGCTAAATAAAAATAAATAATTTTATAATGATTGATGCTTCCAGTGAAGTACGCTAAAAATTTTCTATAATGAATGGTGCCCCCTGTGAGGTAAAGGTTTGGTACTGGAGTTTATGTTTGAGTCCTTTAATATTTCATAAAACTTTAAAATTTCAAAACTCTTTCGTCAGAAATAAAGTTCAAAAATTGAAACTAAATATTGGAGGTTACTATTTCATAATTAGGGATAGGTTAGCTTAGTTAGTTACTAAGTGGTAAAATTCCCGACTAATTTACGAATTACGAGTGGCGACGCAAAGACTACAAACCTTGTTTACATACTTAATAACGGACTGACGATTGACTTACTATTCTAGGTCTGTGTTAAAAGTAACGTTTAATTAAATAAATAATATTGTGATATATATAAAATTTGTGTATTACAATAAAAATTACAATAAAAATACTGAAAGGTATTTAAGTAAAAATAGTCCTGAAGTGTAGCAATATTGTTTGGGCCTATTCTTGTTAAGCGTAAGCCTTACTACTTTTGCCCAAATAGGCTATACGTATTAGGGCTGTAAAATTTGAGTAAACTTTAATAAAATTTTTGGAGCCTAACTATCGAGTTATAGGCCTACCTAATAACTTAATAGGCTTTGTGGACTTCCCATACTGGTTAAAACCAGATGGTCTGTATATAAAATGTAGGCTATTTAAAATGCCTAATTTAAATTAAGGTGAACTCCCTTTATATAGGGTTATGGTATATATATTTTTTAGTATTAAGGATTTTTTTTAATTGTAGGCTTAAGGTTCATATTTTAAGGTCTATGTATTATAGGCTTAGGTTGTTGTCACAAGTGTGAATGAAAATGGAGCATTTAGACATAAATAGCTCTGATATAGAAGGGTTTGCTTCATCCTCTGGCCCGTCTGAAGAATTACGAAATGTAATTAAGCTAACAAGAAAGCGGGGTGGTAAAAGGTCCGCTGTTACTAAAACTTTAAATAAATTAGTTCCTGCCATTAATACTCTATCCAATGAGGATAAATTAAATAATTGTTTAACATTGAAAAAGTCAATAAATGATCTTGAATCTCTTAATGAGAGTATCACAGATTCTTTTGTAGCTTGTGAAGAATTTACGACTGAAAGACTTGAGGCTTTAGAGTCTAATAATGAGTATTATTATACTACCATTAATAAATATATTCAATTATTGAGTACAAATGTTTCTCAAAGTACTTCTGCTTCAAATACAGCTCATAAAGCTAAGGTGAAAATAGCAGAAATAAAGATCTTGCCATTTGAAGGTGATGCCTCTCAATTTAAAAATTTTAAAATATCATTTACTAATATTTATGATAATTTAGGATTGTCAAACCAAGAAAAATTTGCTTATTTAAAACAGCACTTAAAAGGTAATCCATCTGTTCAAATAAATTGTATTCAAGAGTCAGATACAGCCTATGATGAGGCTTGGGAGCAATTGGAAGATCTTTATGCTTCTCCAGGTCAAATTAAATTTTCACTAATCAAAAAGTTATTAACTTGTAAAAAAGCTTCTAAAGATCTTAATAGTTTAAATGATTTTCAAGCTAATATGAATGCCAATGTCAATCTGTTTAAAAATAATCAATTAACTATTGACGATATTCAATTATACATCTATTATAATGCTTTAGATATAGAATTAAGAGAATATTTACGTACATGTGGTTATAAATTGTATCAATCATTTGATGATTTTCGAAGTGCGGTGACTGAGGCTACAAAAACATTAAACGATCAAGAAAGTGTTAAATCAAAACCTTTAAATTTTAATGCTCTTTCATTAAAAAATGAATCTGTAAATAATAAAAATGTAAAAAATAAAATCTCAATTAGAGAATGAGGCAAGTTCAGGTAAAATTTTTTATGAAGGTGTAAAATCAAAAACTTCAGTCGTTACAGCCTCTACTGTAATGACATGTAAATTATGCTCTCAAAATGGCCATACTATTTCCAGATGTTCCAAATATGCTACTAATAAAGAAAAATGGGATCGTATAAAAGAATTAGGGTATTGTAAAAAATGTACAGGTAAAAATCATGATGAAAACAGTTGTACAATATCTCTTGATCCTTGTAAAAATTGTGGTAAGAGAAATCATTTATATTTTCTTTGCTTAAAACAACTTTCAGAGGGTAAAGCTAAAATTAAGGATCCTAAAGTAAAGGATAATGGGAAAGGTAATAAAACTAGTCAAGGGTGTAATATTACTTCTATTGGAGGTAATTCAATTCTTCCATCATTGCAGTTACCAATTGTAACAAATTTGGGTGGTGAAATAAAGGTGAGAGCACTTATAGATTCTGCGAGTCAGGACAATTACATTGTTAAAGATACAGTAGAGTCTCTAGGTGTTTCCACTAAGGTCATTGAGGAAACTTTAACAATTAGTGGTTTTAATGCTCAATCTTCAAAGCCATGTTTTGAAGTTGCAAAATTTTTTATTAAAGATGTTGAATATCCCATTGAAGCCCTAGTTGTTGATAACATCCCGGTAAAATTTAAAATTAAAGAAGTGTCAAAACTAGTTTCTTCCCTTGAACTTAATGGTTTTAAATTAGCAGAGAAATATGATTCTGAAGTAGTAACGGATTTTAATGTAATTTTAGGAGCCCCTAGTATTAAAGAACTAAATTTAGAAATTATTAAAATTAATAATGCTATGGCTTACAAATCTAGGTATGGTGTCATTTTGCAGGGTATTCCCTCAGATTATCATTTTAAATATGAGACAGCCTTAAATTTAATTACAGAGAGTTGTGTGGCTACTGTCAGTGAAAATGATGAAAATCTAGCTGAAAATATAGGTCATTTCAGCAGTCTGGAAAATTTAGGGTTATTTAAAGATGAAAAATTTACCACTAATGAACAAAGAATAATAAAAAATTTTAAAGATAATGTTCAGCTGAGTGAGGAAAGTATATCAGTAGAAATTCCATGGAAACCTTATCATAATATAAATGACTTAACTCCTAATTTTGATTATGCTTATGGCAGGCTTAATTCTCTTATTAGAAAATTAAAAAGTAATAATTTATTAAATGAATATCAGAATATTTTTGATTTACAATTAAATGAGGGTATCCTTTATGAAATTCCTATTGATAAAATAGATCATAAAAAAGACTATTTTCTTCCTCACTTTGCTGTAATTAGAAATAATGTTCATACTACTAAAATTAGAATAGTAGTGGATCCATCTGGTAAAAAATATGATGATGACAAGGCTTTAAATGATTTACTTGATAACTGTCCATCCTTGTTACCACATCTTGCTGGGTTGTTTATACTTATAAGACATGGTAGGTTCTTAACCATTGCTGATATAGAAAAAGCTTTTTTAATGTTACATCTTTCTAAGGAAGATGATAAAGATGCTCATAAACTATTATGGATTAGGGACTTATCAAAACCTTTAAATAAGAATAACTTAATATGTCTTAGGTATAATAGAGTAACATTTGGCAATAAAACCAGCCCATTTCTTTTGCAAGAGTCAATTAAATCAATTTTGGAGTCAAAACAATCTGACTTGGGTGACTATTTTTCCAATCGGTTATATATGGATAACCTTATGATAAATAATGATAAAGTAGAATCTATACAGTCACATTTTGAAACTGCTATTAATTATCTAGAGCCCTATGGTCTTCACCTTTATGAATGGGCTTCTAACAGTCCTGAAGCAGAGTTAATGTTCAAAAAATTAGGTTTGCTCTCTTCTGAAGATCCTCTTTTCACTAAACTTCTAGGTTATTGGTGGAATAGGAAAGAGGATTTAATATCCTTAAAGGAATGTGACTTAGATAATAAATGTAAAACTAGAAGGGAGATTTTGAGTGCTATCCAAAGTATTTTTGATCCCATAGGCTTTATTGCTCCATTAGCTTTTAAACTTAAACTTTTAATGCAAAATCTGGTTTGTGAAAATGCTTCATGGGATGAAGAAATCTCCCCAAAATTAAAAAAAAGAGTGGAAAATGATTTGTAAAGATTTTTCTAAGGTTAAAAATTTAACATTTCCTAGAATGACATCAATTGAGTCAGATATTGAATTTAGTCAGTATGATTTACATGTATTTTGTGATGCTAGTAAGGTTGGGTATGGAATAGTATGCTACCTTGTTAATAATCAAAATTCAAAATTTATATATGCCAAGTCAAGAATTAGTCCAAAGAGTAAAAATTATTCAATCTGTCAACTTGAGTTGTTAGCCATCTGTTTAGGCGTTAATGTCATTAAATATTTAATTGAAACCTATAATAAAAATGGTTCATTTTTCAGAACTACTATTTGGACTGATTCTTTGGTTTGTGCAAACTGGTTAAATCAAAAGGACTTAAAAATTAAATCTGTATTTGTTAGCAACAGAATTCAAGAAATTCAAACTACTTGCTATTCTTTCCCCTTTGATATAAGCTTAAGACATGTTTCAGGTGTAAATAATCCTGCTGATTTGTTGACTAGAAATCTTACCACCAAGAAATTTCTAAAGTATAAGCAATTTTATTTAACTGGTCCTTCATTTCTTAAAGATCCAAAATCCCTTCCTAATACAATTCTTGTAAATTTCAATTCAAAACTTAGCATAAATTCTTTACTTCAAACCACTAATGATTTACCAGAACCCCAAGTAGAAAGTCATACTGAACCGTTATTTAACATTGAAAGATTTTCAAATAGGAATAAAGCCCTTAGAATAACAGGTTATGTAATCAGGTTTATTCATAATCTAAAATATTTTAAAACTAATAAATATAATCCTCAACCTGACCTTTCTATTGAACAACGTATAGAAAAAATAAATTCAAATAATTCATATAATAAAGTTGCAACTGAATTTTGGATAAAGTATTTCCAAAAGAAATACTTTTCCCAAGAATTGACAAATTTAGTAAATTTAAATCAAGGTAGACCTATTGAAGACCTAACCAATCTTCAAAAGGATCTGAAATTATTTATGGATGATAATAATATCATTCGTACAATGGGAAGGTACAGGTATGCAGGAACTATACCTTATAATGCAAGGTACCCCGTCTTGCTGCCGAAATGTCATTTTACTAAATTAATAATAATTGAAACTCATAATAAAGCTAAGCATGCAGGTTTATCTGCTACATGTAACTTAATTCGGCAGGAATTCTGGATACCTCAAATAAGGTCTTATGTAAAAGTATAGTAAAAAAGTGTATTTCATGTAAAAGGTATTTTGCTAAAGCATATGAGGTACCCACTGTTGGTCCCCTCATAAAAGAAAAGAGTGACTATGAACACCCATTTCAAACTACTGCCATTGATTATGCTGGGCCAATTTTATTAAAAGACCCAGATGATAATAATAATAAAATTAAATCTTACATATTATTATTTACTTGTTGTAATACTAGATTTACCAGTCTTCATGTGGTTTATGATCTGACAACAGAGACATTTTTAAGGGAACTTTACCATCTTTCCCTTACCTATTCTCAACCAAAAAAAATAATCTCTGATAACCAGTCCACTTTTAAGAAGGCTAGTAGTTATTTAAGTGATTGGTTTCATAATTTTAAAGTGCAAAATTATTTGCAAGAAAATGGTATAACTTGGCAATTCACAGCTAGCTATTCTCCTAGAACTCTAGGAATAGCAGAGAGAATTGTAGGGTTAATAAAAAGATCTTTGTACACCTCCCTTAAGGGTAGATCTATTTCAGTAGGTAATTTCTCCACTATAGTAAAAGAAATAATGCATGCAATTAATGCCCGTCCATTAACTTATGTCAGTTCTAAAGAAGACCCTTCTTATGATGTAATTACCCCTTTTAAATTAATTTTTGGTCAAGATATTGTAAAATATAATTTTTTAACCACTCCTGAAGTCCAAGTTTCTTCTACTGATGTAGGGGAAGTTGTTGATCCTAATTATATTTCTAATGATCAAAAATCTATTATAAAAAACTTTAAAACCTTATCCCATCAATTAAAGGTTATAAAAAATAAATGGAGAGATGAATATCTATTGGGCTTAAGAGAAAGAGAGAAAAAGCAGCACAAACTAATTACTAAAACACCTAAAATTGGGGAATTGTGTTTGCTAAATGAGTCTAGTAAGCTTCCAAAATGTTTTTGGAAGTTAGCTAGAATTACTGATGTTCATCCTGATGATGAAGGTATTGTCAGACATGTGACTGTACAAACAGGACAGGGACATCAGTCCAAAAGACATGTGTATAATCTTTACCCATTGGAGATTCCTATTGACAACCTAACCCCAGACTTACAAAAAGATGACATTACTTTACCCAAAAATGACTCTCCTCAGCAAGACACTCAAACAAGACCTAAAAGAGCTGCGGCTGTAAAGTTTCAAAATAGGATTAAAGACCTATTGAAACATGACTTAATTTAAGTATACTGGAGAAGATTTTGTAAAAAAAAAAAAAGAAACACCAGATGGTAGTTAGTTTTAGGTTAAAGTTTTTAAAAAAAAAAAAAAAAAAAAAAAAAAAAAAAACATTTTTCATTTATATTATTTTTTTTTTATTTTTGAGGGGGAGTGTTGAAATTTTGAATGGTATCTAAATTAAATTCACTATATCATTCTCAAACTGGAATCCAGTCCCAAACCTATAATATAAATCTAAAAATTAATAAAAATCTAACTATAAATCAAACTTTAAAATTCATAAATTGAGCTATAAAATATGCCTCTGCAAAATGCTCTAGCCTGATGCAAAAAAGGGAAAAAGCACAACCATCTAAAAAATCTCAATTCATTTTGAGAAAGAGAAAAGAAAAAAGTTTTGAACAGCTCTGGTCTTGCTACGCCTTTGTAATTTTTTCTATGAAAGCAGTGACTCTGTGTTTTTTTTCAATACTTCAATATCCTGGATGAATTATCTTTCTTCAGAGAGGGATCCCTCCTCATCCGATTGAAGTACTACGCAAAAAAGGCTTAAATAGATGCTTCAGCGCATTACTGGTAATAGCTCCCGTTTTTTTGAAGGTAAGAGAAGTTTGCTTAGGCATATTGTTTTATCTTTAATAATATTATTTGCTTCCTTTACCTCTCCCCATAAGTGAGGTTTAATTTAATTTACTTTACTTACTTAAATAAATAATTTTATATGAATTGATGCTTCAGTGAAGTAACAGTAAAAAAACTAAAATGGAAGTTTGCTATGTCTAGCGATAAATCCTCGAACTGTGATAGTTGTGAAAAGGTGAAAACCATAATCCAAAATTAAGAAATGAAAATTGAAGTCCAGTATCGATAATGTTCTTTTGCTTGAGTCATTTTCTCCGAGTGTTCTGATTGGAAATTTTTAGTATTATTTGTTTTTTCTTTTTCTTTCATTTTTTTGTTTTTTCTTAGTTATCAAAAATTTGTGATCAAAATTCGGAGTCGCAGCCCTTTCTTGAAATTTACCTCTCTTGCTGGGAAGATTTTCTGAGAGAGTATCTTGATGAAGATTTTCTTACTGATTCTTAAAATAGATTTAAATCTGACAAAGAGTATCCTCACACAGGACGGGTTTATATATTATTTCAATTCGACTTATGCTAAAATTGCATAAGTACGAACATAAATTAAAATTTTAACAAAGTTATAATATGGAGTGCTACATATATATATACTGTTATATATATATAATATATATATATATATATATTATATATAATCTATATATATATATAATATATATATATATATTATATATATATATATATAATATATATATATATATATATATATATATATATATATATATATATATATATATATATATAGTCAGGGGGTGTAAAAAAAAATTCTGAGGTTGGTGGGGTAAAAAAAAACAATCCCCCTCCCCCCTTTCCTGAAAATATTTTTTTGAATTTTATGGGCTATTCTGGTAGCCCTTTTTATTATCTATAAAAATGCCAAAAGAAAATGGGCTGCTCTAAATTGACAGTAATCAGCGATAACAAATGTCGAACCCCAGTTAAAAAATGGCTGCAAAACTTTTTTACAGTTTTTACAACTTTTGCTACCATTTCAAATGTATTACATTTTAAAAAAAATTTTTTTGGGTAGTTACTACATATTGATGGAGGAACTTGGGCAAACTAATATTTTTTTTTAAAATTATTTTGTCCTTTATAAAAAACATTTTTTTTACCCCATCAAAAAATTTTTTTTTTTTTCCGTTTAATGGGGGGTTTTTTAAAAAAAAAAACAGTTTTTTTTTAACCTGGATGTGTTATTATTAACATGGAAAGTAGCTCTGTAAAGCTCTGGAAAGTAGCTGAGTGATGATGTTATAGCATAGAAGGCTCAGGAAAGTTCATGAAAGTTGGGAAGTAGCCTGGAAAGTAGCTGAAAGTAGCTTGGAAAGTAGCTGAGTTATGACGAGGCTAGAACAAAGGGGGTAGGGTCTGAAAGTACATAGAAGAGCTAGAACAAAGGGGGGTAGGGGTGAAAAACGCTCAGGAAAGTACATGAGCACTCAGGAAAACAGCTAGAAGCATTGAAAGTAGTTTGGAAAGTAGCTGGAAATTTGGAAAGTAGCTTTGGAAAGTAACTGAAAATATGGAAAGTAGCTCTGGAAAGTAGCTGAGTGATGACGTCATAGCATAGAATGCTCATGAAAGTACATAAAAGTTGGAAAGTAGCTTGGAAAGTAGCTGAGATGATGAGGTGGCTAGAACAAAGGGGGTACGGAGAAAAACACATGAAAGTACATAGAATAGCTAGAACAAAGGGGGTAGGGGTGAAAAATGATTAGGAAAGTACATAAGCACTCAGGAAAACAGCTAGAAGCATTGAAAGTAGTTTGGAAAGTAGCTGGAAATATGGAAAGTAGTTTGGAAAGTAGCTGGAAATATGGAAAGTAGCTGAATGATGACGTCAGAGCATAGAATGCTCATGAAAGTACATAAAAGTTGGAAAGTAGCTTGGAAAGTAGCTGAATGATGACGAGGCTAGAACAAAGGGGCGTAGGGAGAAAAATGCTCATGAAAGTACATAGAAGAACTAGAACAAAGGGGGTATGGGTGAAAAACACTCAGGAAAGTACATGAGCACTCAGTAAAACGGCTAGAAGCATTGAAAGTAGCTTAGAAAGTAATATTTTTTTTTTACCCCATGTTTTGTTTTTTTTTTTACCCCATTTTAAAAACTCAAAAAAGGGAAAAAAAAAAAATTTTTTTTTTTTGTATTTTTAAAAAAAAAAAAAAAAAAAAAATTTAATACCTATTCCATACCTTCACTAATACCAACCTCTATAACATGTATACCATAGCATTTCTATATGTCAAGTGTATGAGGAGAAAAACAAAAGTTAAAGATTTTTGTTTTTTTTTACCCCGTCTGACTATATATATAATATATATATATATATATATATATATATATATATATATATATATATATCATATATATATATATATAATATATATATATATATATATATATATATATATAACTTAATTAAAATAAATAATTATATTTACTAAACTTTTTATTAATTATGTAATAATTAGCTGTTTTACTAATAATACAAAAATAAATAATTAACAAATCAATTCGGTAGTCTAAATTAAAAGAGATATCGAAACAAGTCACAGCCCCTCCCCATGTTAGCTTCTAGACTAATAAAAGCTACCGGTTTCGGGGTGAAAAGTACTTTTGAGTATTTTAAATTTGAATGTGCTGTGTCAAGAGTCATCATATTCATGATTTTTGTTGACATATCTTAGTTTTGATTTTTTTTTTATGTATAATCATAACTGAGTAAATGACAAATCAATTACTGAATTTATTAAGAAAGACCCATTTGAAAAAGTAGAAAGTTTCGGTTAGTTCCGGCTGGACCCGAACTTCCAAAAAATCGAGTTCCGGTCTGGAACTGGTTCTGGTACATCCATAATATATATTTATGTAATAGGAATTAAAAATATGAGTGAATTTGGGGTACTCACTTCAGGGCCCGGGATATAGATTGTAAAAAAACAAAATGTTACTTCTCCCACCACGTCAAACCTCTACACATTTTCCTCTCTATGGATTGGTTGATGAGTTGAGGTGAAGTCTTCTTTAGGTTTTATTAAATAATTAAAATGTCAAAGAGATTTCTGGTCACATCTGGTAGATCATGCAAAAATGTATATAAAGGGAATTAGTTGATGCAGGTAGAGAAAATTTAACAAAGCATAATATATGTAAATAGAAGATTAGAAATAAAAAGACAGTAAGAAGCCACATGTACCTATCAAAGACTGCCCCAGTCAAGCAATAGAACCAAATCACCAAAGCATATGTTCATGGCAATCCACAAAAGCACCTTAGTGCTTTTCAATATTTACACAGTATAGTCAAAGTCTAAAAACATGCTCATGCAAATCCACAAAGCACGCGTAGGGCTTTGTCAATACTTAGCATTGTATACATAATGCCTAGAACTAAATGAAAAAAAAAAACTACAGCTTAAGCACATGCTAACCACACTACAAGCTTTAATAAATTTATAGTAACATGTAGATTAACCTTAACAACTACTGTACCTAAAACCTGCCAATTTGGCTGTCAAAATACACTACACAATACCCAAGCCATCCATATATCTATCCAATCCTTTCGAAAATGTTGCAATCACGTCACACTCAACAGACTCTTGTGGGAAATCATTCCAAAATTTAACAATCCTATTACTGAATGAATGCTTTCTTATATCAAGATGGCATGCTTTTCTTCTTAATTTTTCTTACTATGCCCCTGGTCTCCCGTCCGTGTTGCTCTACTATGAGGAATTTATTGGTCTCTGTAATTATCAATAGATGTAAATATTTTTAGTCTTGTATCATGTCCCCTCTAAGAAATGACCTTTACTAAAACAGAAAAACATTCCTAACTCCTTCAGCCTCTCCTCATAACTCTTACCCTCAAACCCAGAAATCATCCTTGTTGCTCTATGTTGCACTCTCTAGCATATCTATTTCTTTCCTTAAATAAGGGGCCCAAACTTGTGTATAATGCTCTAATACTGGCCTAACATAGCTATTATTCAGTTTAATTATACTTCCATGCCTCTTGTAACCAACATTGCAATTTATTATGCCCAGCATCTTTTTAGCTTTATTCCTTAACTATCCCAACAACTGATTAGCTACTTTCAATTACTACTTATAATCACACCTAATCTTTTTCTTGGTTCACAGACTCGAGCCAATCCCCATTCATATTGTAGTTAAAACTTTATCTGAGTAACCTAAAGTGAAGAACCTTACACTTTTTGCTATTAAAATTCATTTGCCACTTATCTGCCCACCCAGAAGTTTCATCAAAGATCATTTTGAATCTTTGTACATCCTTCACTATTCCTAAATGAGGTGGCCACTTTTGTATATCTGCAAACTTAGAAACCTTGCATTTAAAGTCCCTGGTCTAAGTCATTTATGTATATGAGGAAAACAATAGTGGCCCCCTAGCACTGAACCCTGTGAAACCCCACTCTTCACTATTTCCCCAAGATGACTTATTGCCATTTAATTGTACACACTGGTTTCTATTCCACAACCACTCTTTTAACCCAACCATTTACCACTCCACCTATACCACATTGCAATAACTTTCTTCATCAACCTTATGTGGGAAACCTTATCAAAAGCTTTGCTAAATGTCTAATATATAATATTCAACTTGGAATCTTCTCAGTCTATGCAGTCAGCCAATGCATTCCATATCCTAAACTCTTAAACAAGTTTTTTTTGACCACGACCTACCTTTCTAAAACCATGCTGGGTGTCGTACAATACCTTGTTTATCTCCAGATTTTTTTCATATGACCTTTCACGTAACTTTTCTAGAACTTTTTCAACCAGAAGATGTTCAGCAACCTGGCTATAATTTCCCAAAATCTTCCTTACTACCTTTCTTTATAAATAGGCACAACATATTCTGTTTTCCAGTTGTCTGGTACCCTCACCATGTTATAGACTTTTAAAAATGAAATGCAGTGGACTTTGAAAATATCAGTGCTGCCGAAAAGTAAAATTTTACCATATATATATATTATATATATATATATATATATATATATAATATATATATTATATATATATATATATATATATATATATATATATATAATATATATATATAATATATATATATATATATATATATATATATAATATATATATATATATATATATATATATAATATAATATATATATATATATATATATATAATATATATATATATATATATATATATATATATATTATATATATATATATATATATATATATTATATATATATATATATATATATATATATATATATATATATATATATATATATATATATATATATATATAATATATATTCATTACCATCATATAAAAACCTGCAGGTTTAATTTGGGTCTATATGGTCCAAAAAAACGTTTTAATATTTTTTATGTCAAATTTTAAATTAAATTACGTATATTTTACTACATGCATACCACAACTATTAGTCTCTAAACTATTATTTAATCTTTCCTCAGTAAACATTGAAACAAATTAAGCATTGAAAATGTTGACCAACTCCTTATCTGAACTCACTAAATTTTTATGAAATTTTATTAAAAACCTTGTCCTATTCTTACATTTAAATTTATAAAAGCTAAAAACTTCTTTCAGGTTCTTATTCCTATTGCCTTGCAATTAATTTCTGCTCTCTCTTTCCTTTCCTTTTTGACTGGTAAAGGTTCATTTGTATTTTTCCTATAAATTTTATAAATCAATCCTCCCTATTAACTACCTTGAATATTTTTTAAAACATCTAACCTTTTTTTCTGATTTTCTCTCTATCCCTCTATTCCACTAAACAGGTTTTTCTCTTCGCCACCCTAATGGATTTATTTTTAAAACATACTGACTGAATTATTTCTTAAATTTTCTTAAAATATTCCACAATGATAAAAGTGTTGGTACTTTGAAACTCTTTTATCCCAATCATTTTACATTAAACATGTCTCAAATTTGGTAAATCTCCATTTAGAAATCTAGATCTTTTCTTATTAACCTGCAATTTGGGCCCAGATATCACAATTCATATTAAACACTGCAAGTATATAATGGTCTAATAAGTCCTAAATTCTCCTGCAATCTCAAACCGTATCCACGCATTCTTTCAATTGTTAGTTAATAATAGTCTAACAGTGCATCATGTCTTGTAGGTTCATGGACCATCTGGCTCAAAAGTTTTTCAAAAATTCTTACCAGAATTATATATATATATATATATATATATAATACTATATATATAATATATATATTAATATATAATATATATATATATTATAATAATATATATATATACAGTATATATGAATTTTTCTTTTTTTTTTTTCAGTGTTATTGTTGCTTTTCCAGCTGTTTTAATTTGAAAATTTAATAATATAAAACCTCCTAGTTTGATATCAAATTTTATCCATAATGAAGCCTAAAGAAGAGGAAACGAGTTTGGATGCAAAGGAAAAAGTAAGTCAGCTTAATTTTTTTTTTTTTTTTGACAAAGATCAATTGATCAAAGATGAGTTGTGAACTTTTATATACTAATATAAATTAATATAAAAAAATGACTCAAATTTTTATGTAATGTTTATACCTAATATTGTTTTATTTGCTAAAATAAAGGGAATTTAACTTCAGA
>JABUQX010129911.1:0-2500 GCA_015478945.1 Trachelipus rathkii
CATATACTTCACTTATATATATATATAGCAATAACCTTCTATATATAACTCCATATATAACAACTTAGCATAACAACCTTACTAGCTTAACAGCAACCTGCTGTATATATATGCCTCAACCTCACTGCTGCTGCTGCTATTGCTATATATAACATATGTATATATGCAGCAGCTATATATATATATATATATTTATATGTAGTACCCTTAATTGTAACTATTCGCAAAAATTTGAAATTTGTTTTTATATTTAAACTTATGCTAAAATTTGCGTAAGAAAATTTTTTGTATAATAAAACAAATATTGCATATAAAGCCACGTTTCATTGAGATACTCAGTCAGATACAAAATCAGAAGACTCTCTTAAAGATACTTTCTCCTGATCTCCTCCAAATATCAAATTACAATAAAATGCAGAATTCAAAAGGGAGTCCAAACCAGGAAAATTCAGTGACATCTTCATTTTACTTATGAAGAAGAATATCTCAACGAACGTACGGATTTTATTACCTTTTTATTGAATAAGTCATCATTTCTCCGGATTTTTTAATCCTCATCATCAATATATATAGAGGCCTAAAATTAGAAACAAAAAAAAATATCATCAAAGAACAACAATAAGGGCCCCTATATATTGGTAATTCCGGAAGTGGAACATCCAGCTCCTTCTGATAACCCATCAATATTTCACAAGTAATTTTTTATTACAATCGATCATACTAATTCCTTCATCCTCACAAAGAAAAGTTTGTCTTCAAAAGAAAAGAAAAATTAAAAACTACATTAGTACTAAAAATCCCAATCAGAACACTCCGAGAAGATGACTCAAACAAACGAACCTTATCGATACGGACTTCATTTTTCATTTTCAATTAATTTTGGATTACGGTCTTCATCTTTTCACAAATATCACAGTTCGAGGATTCATCGTTAGACATGGCAAACTTCCTTTTTGGCATGGATTTCTTTCATCATTTTAAGTTTGCATTATGGGCAGAAGCACTCATTTTTGGATCACAACTCTGATTCCTTTTTCAATTCCTAGTAATAAGTTTCTGTGCCAGCTCCCATTTATTTATGAACAAATCTTTCAAATAAAGGACATAAATTTCAGGCAACTTCGCCTCTACATATGTCACCCAATGTCTCTTTCGTAACTACAGCTTTGAAAACTATTTCCGTGAGCTTTGAGCATATCATGGATACATTAGAAACGCCTTAAACTGGACCCTTCTTTGGATTCAACGGTTCGATCGATGTGGCCTATTTAACACTGTGACTAGCTCAATTGTTCTATATCAACAATTATGTATAAACATTTTTGTATTTTTGTGCATTCAAACGTTTGATATATTTGCTCATATCTAACGGATATAACCAAATATGCTTCTGTTTGAATGCCACTTTCATCTTAAGTGTAACTTTCTTGTATTTTTATGTGTACCATTTTACATTTTAAATTTTGCATTTATATGCATTCAAATGTTTGTATGTATTGTTACGGGGCCTACCCCGGCTCCGTTAAGTTACTTTTATTCAAAAAACCTTATTTGCAATGGAGAAGGAGGAGAAGTATAAACACAACCGAATTTTAAATTATAATTAACAGCATTTAATAAAGAAAATCCCTAGACCCTATTCTTATTCACAAACTAGCTAAAAGTATTAAATGTTATTTTCTTTAAATAATACGATTATACACCAAGGAGCAGCTGAGGACGACTGGAAGCAAAAGTTCAATTTCTATTAAAAAAGTAGTCTTAAATCACAATTCGATTCAGGTCACTTTTATATTACTATGACCGCCTTCGGATTTTTAAAAGTAATTATAACTTAAAATTTAAGAAAGAAAGCAAATACTGTTTCAAATAATATTCTTAAATGTTGCCTTATTCTTAATAAGCTAAAATTCACTAATAAAATACTGTTTATCAGGGCGGTCAATTCTTTAAAAGTAATTCGAGGCACATAAGTATCTTAATAAAGCAGTAAATTCAACGACAAAAATAATTAGAGGCACTTACAACTTCAAGGTTTCGTTTACGAACTTTTTAGTTACTCACGAATGTTTAAATATTCCAACTCCAATGATACATCTGACTTTGTGAATCAAGAAAAACTTCTTCCTGTTTCCAGAATATACTGTTATTTTCGTACTTAGTTAAGCAACATCCTTTTCTCAAGTATCCAAGTTTTATTTGGCAACGAATTTTCCTCGCTTCTGAGATCCAATGTTTACTTCTCAGGTTCCAGGATCAATTCCCCTTTAAAATATTTTAGAATTGAAAAAACTTTCCTAACACAAAACTAACATCATAAATACATAAAAAACTTTTAATTTAAATTCATTACTTACGTTTAGCTCACGGGAATTATTTATTTCCAACCTTTACTTCAGAATAAATTTCTTAATCACTCCATCTGTTACCTCTGTTTGCTCACAAGCTCTGTTCTTTTTCGTTCTTCCGTTGGACTGGTCTAAAGTAATCTGACCTTTTT
>JABUQX010129911.1:7500-10000 GCA_015478945.1 Trachelipus rathkii
TTTGATGTTGTGTGGAGTTATTTTGCTTAGTATGGTTTTTTCTAGCAGTTTGCATACTGTTGATAATAGGGAAATGGGGCAATATGATGAAGCGTCAGAGGGGTCTTTTCCTGGTTTTAGTTTGGGTATAATGATACCTTTTTTCCAGAAAGGGGGAATGAAGTTCAGGCTGTTGGAGCTACAATATTATACATTTGTGCCAAGTGAGTTAAAGCTGTATTCCCTAGGTGTTTGAAATGTTTGTTTGAGATTTTGTCTGGGCCAGTTGCAGCTGAGTTGTTAAGTGTTTTTGTTATGTTTTCTAGGTCATTTGTGGTTATTTCTATAGTCGGGTCGTGTTTGAGTTTTATTTCCTTGAGGTCTTTGGTGTTTTTCCTGTTTTGAGGGTGTGTGGGTTTTGACTGATTAGCGGAGTGGTTTGCGAGAATGTTTGCGTGTTGCTTGTTGGATTGTTTTTTTTTTTGTGTGCGTTTGGGTTTTTGATGGATTCGTGAGTGTGTGTTTGTGGGTTGGTTGAGTTTTTCAATGTATTTATTATTTTCCACATTCTAGTGTTATTTGTGTGTTGAATGTTCTTGGTGAGGAAGATTTGGAAGTTGTTTGAAATTTGTGTGTTTGTTAAGTTTATGATTTGGATGCTTGTGGTTTGAAGTGTTGTTGGGTATTATTTTTTTGAGCGAGTTGCGTTGTTTGATTAGTTGTTCTATTTCAGGTGTCAAGGTTGGGTTGTATTTTTTGATGTATCCTCTGGGGATGGATTTGTTAACTGATTTTTGAATTAGAGAAGTGAAATTTTGTATGGCTTTGTTGAGTGTTGATGTGTTTGTGATATTTAGGGGATGTATATTGTTTTCTATATGGTTGGTGAATTGTGTCCAGTCTGCTTTTTTGTAGAGTGTGTATGTTTTTCTGAGTAGGTAGTTTGGTTTGTTGATATTTTGGTATTTCATGGTGATGGGTAGGTGGTCGGAGTTTAGATCTGTTTGTGTTGACCAGTTGAGTTTTGTGAGTACATTTAGTGAATAGGAACTCCAGCAGATTGTAAAAATTTTTCACAATAAAAACTCAAACCAACTTTAGGCGCTTTACAAATAGGGTCTCAAGAAAACTGAGAAGGTTTCTTAAAATAAAGTACCCAATCACACTGTAATATTATTAGCCTTTTAAAAAAAACAAAAAACAAACAGATTGTTATGATTTATCAATTCTTCAGAATAAGAAATCAAGCAAGTTGTTAAAGCTTTTCAAAATGAATGCCAAACAGACTATTGATGTGTAAGGACTCAAACAGACTGAAAATATCTCCAAGTAGTTTGTCATACATATGTGATTTATATACCAGTATTAATTAACATTGTAAAAATGAGAAGTGAAAGATGTATATACTGAAGACATTGACATTATCATGCTGTACTGGAATACAAAACTGTATGCACTGGAATAATAAAACGATCAAAGATATAGGATCTTGAAACAGTTGAGACATAAATTTGGCTTTCGAAACTATAGAGTATGTAGCTATATATGTGTGTGTATGTTTGTCATTATCTGTCTAGGAAAATTTAGAATAAATTCCCAAATTGCTACATAACTTTCACTCTAATTTAAATTCAACATTATGGTTTTCTTTATTACTTTTAAAACGCTTCATACTGAATTACAATTCAGGGGTCCTTTTCATACACACACACACACACACACACACACACACACACACATATATATAGTAGGTGAGCAGCATATATATATATATATATATATATATATATATATATATATATATATATTACCTTTGTGAAATTCACTCCATGAGAAACATTTGTAAAAGTCGCTGTCAGTGTATAAAGAAGCCAGAAACTTTCTCCAATTTTAGTTTTCATTTTTATTGCCTATACTTTTTATTTATAGAAATCCTTCGCCATTCACCGAGGTTCTTCCTGTAATAAAAAGAGTATATATATATATAGTTATATATATATATATTATTATTATTATTAGAAGATATATATATATATATATATTATATATATATATTTATATATATATATATATATATATATATATATATATATATATATATATATATATATATATATATATATATATATATATTTTACATATGTATAAATATAAGAAACATATATATATATATATATATATATATATATATATTTATATATATATATATATATATTAAAACAGAGATTATTAAATATAAGTATATATATATATATATATATATATATATATATATAATTTCGTAACTTTCAGGGATGAATTAATCCGCAAAGCTTTTATGAATTAGTCACAAGTCTCAAGAGAAACAAATTACAGAACATATTTTCATGTTCATAAAATTCCTCCCCGATGTGATGAAAGTTTCCTCAAAGTAATAATTATCATGAATTTAGTTAAAAAGACGAAAAATGTAGCGAATTATCATGGTTAAGAATTTTGATTAAATCGTATTATTTCTTTAAAAGTTCGCCACTAACTGGCA
>JABUQX010129912.1:0-17500 GCA_015478945.1 Trachelipus rathkii
GCGAGCTGCTAGTAATATGAATAACGTACCCTTTAACTCATCAACTGGAAACAATACGGACACACAAATCTAATCAAGGGGAAACATATATTTAGATTTAAATCGTTTGAATAATAAAAAACGATTAGAGGAAAGGAATATAGTGAAAAAGAAGGAAGAGGTAGGCATTATATGTGTTCATTATATATATGTCTTCATAGATTCATTATTCTATAATATATCTATGTTGCATGTCAATTTATATATCACAATTCATATTTATATAATATATTATATAATGATTTACATTATAAATAGGTATATATGTTGTCAATACAAGGGTGTATATTCATTGTATCAAAATACCGCAAGATCATCAAACGGAAAATTATTGCCTACTTTGAGTTGCCATCTAAATGTCTTATAAATTAAATATCATAAATATGCAATACTTTGTTATACCGCATATCATATTTAATTTAGTAGATCATTTATAAATAATAATAAAATATAATTAAAGGCAAATTATGGCATTCATGAAAGTTACTTTCAATAATTTAGGTAATAAATTTTCAAATTAAAATTCATAAAAATTGTTTACTAAAATAAATTGATAAATTAGTCAACAAATTTCTTAAAAGATGACTCTTGTACAAATTCTATACGCGAGATCGCGCGTAAAACTTTTGAATAGAACATGTTCCGCTGCCCAGCTGACGAGTAGGGAATGGCGGAAGGAGTTTAGGAAAAGGTTAAACCGTAAATATCTACGCTACGCTGGGTAAATGATATAATATAAGACTTAATAAAATAAAATAATAATTTCAAAAAAAAGAAAAAAAAAAAAAAAAAATAAAGGCAAAATAGAATTGATATATACTAATAGGTAGAAAGCAGAAATTAGTAGAATATTACATTATATTATGAACCTCTAAACCAATATCATAAAGGAAAGTAATTCGCTATGGTAGATGATAATGATAGTGGTTATCTATAATGCATTTGAAAACGCAACGGTTTAATTTTAAGAAACCCTCTCTTATACTCTGGATTAAGGTATATCTCATTGCAATATAGGCAATCAAACGGATGGAGACATTAAGTTTCATCTCTGTAAGAATTAGGTGATCATATTGAAAGTGAGTTCTCGAGATCCAGAGAACCGATTGCGGAACGATATAATGAAATAGGGTTAGAAAGATTGGTACAAAAAAAAATTACAGAGAAAATTACAGTTATCTCATATATATTATATATTCAATATTGAAGATTACCATGTAATTAAAATTGTCGCTATACGAGCTCTTAATTTTTATATAGAAAGGTTTATTCTTTATCTCATTTTCGTCAATTTAGTGTTGGACAACTTTTGACCTCTAACTTTGGGAAAGAAAGGATTACTAATTAATTTAATAGTCTGGGTGTGAGAAAGGATGTCGGGGGATACAGAAATCAAGGCGTCACCTTGATTTACTGAGTCCGATCAATACTTTATCACCTAGCCCGTTGGATCCTATTACAACCTAAGTTCTAAGGATAAGAATAATTGATAAGGTAAAGTAATTTATATAATTTGTAAGACAAAAGCTTAAGTAGCATGTCATTATAGTAGGGTAATTGATTACAAAGCTTGATAAGTATAAGGCTTAATTTGCTCGGTCTCGGTGCATACTATATCTTTCAACGCCTCTGGAAAAGAGGCCTTTAAAATGTAGGCATTAGAATATCTAGATGCAAAGATGAAATTTTCAATATCATTTTCAAATCGAAATTCGTTTCCCTTACAATTTAAGTCTCCAAAGCACATGGTAAAAAGCTTTTGGCGTCAATAGTGTGCTGATGTGTACAAGTCTGAGCACGCCTAAGCAAGCTTATTAACGTCGAGTATGCTAATCCTTTGATATCGCATCACTTTTTAATACAGATATAGAGTAGGTACTCAAATGAATTCCGACCTCTATATTACCCTTAACAGGTTTAATTTAGTATATGAGTAAATTCTTATGCTACATTTTATATTTATTGTTAGTTATTTTCATAGTGTGTAGTTTATATCTAATAATTTCATAAACGAAACGATTTTGTGCATAAGAATTACTATCTATATTTACTTAAAATTGATCAAAAATTCAAAATTGTATCTAAAGAGTTGCTGTAATCACTATTGTCAAATAAAGCACTACGAGGAATATGTAATCCTTATAATATTAACCTATAACCCTACCCTGATTATATAGACTATTGCTAAAGTCTCGATTAAATCATCTATTATGGATAGCTGAAGGTGTAATATTATCAGTACTATATATATTAATATATAATATTTATATATAAATGGGTATATTATATATATATATATATATCATATATATATTAATATATATATATATTAATATATTATTAATAATATATTTATTTATAATATATATATATAATTATATATATATATTATATATATATATATATAATATATATATATATTATAATTAATTAATATATATATATATAAATATATTTATAATGATATTATTAATATATATATTTGATCTATGTAAATTAAGTAAAATGTATATATCCTTTTAAATAATAATAATATATATAATTATAATATTATATATTAATTAATATATAATATATACTATATATAAATATATACTATATATAATATATATTATATTGTATGGAATTTAATATTAAATATAATTAATTTATATATATATATTATATTTATATAATATATTATAATATATTATATAATATATATATATTAATATTATATAATATATATATATATTATGATATCATATATATATATATATTTAATATTAATATATACTATATTATATATATATATAATATATAATATAACTTATATATATAATATTAGGATTAACTATATATATATATATATTATATATATATATATAATTAATATATTATATATATATATAAATATATATATGATAATATATATATATATTAATATAACTATATATAATACTTAATATATATATATATAACAGACTAGTAATGAAAATTGACGCAGAAATCCTAAGATCCCTAGAGTGTCCCATTATCAACCCAGTAAATATTAATGTAATTAAGGATATAATTATTTTTAATATTAAACACATTTAATGGACTTTATTTTTAAATGAAGAGAGTAATATATAATTATAGAAAGTCCAGCAATGGGCCTACCATAATACTGTTACCCAAGTACAATTATCCAACATAATTTTAAATAATTAAAAATTATAAATAAATAATTATATAATAAGACCGCTAATTATGGCCCCTCTTACAAATTGATCCCTAGTAACTAACTTCGTATAAAGTAAAAAGAAATATATTACCTTATCATAAAGGCAGCATGGCTATAGTCTTAAGAGCTGTAACTTCAATCAAATATATTAAATAATTAATAATTTAAAAATTAATTAAATTAATGAAAGCCCACATTAATTTCCGTTACTAGATTTATCGGTCCTAGTCAACTCAAAAAATAAAATATTTATATATAATTAATAAGAATTAAATTTAACTTATGAGTTTAGCAAAATACAACTACTTTTCTTCCTCTTTCAATAATCTTTTCTGTGACTTGCCATTTCAAGTAATCACGCATTGTCAACTCCAGTGTGTGCACAGTGAATTTTAAATGATGAATTATTGATTGTATATTGTGAGGAAGTTCGAATTACCATTCTTTTTATCCTTAATGTAATTAATAAAGTAGGCATTTATAATTAAAGAAGAACCACACATTGGGCTATACCTTAGACTGTCCTTACAGTCAACACAACAATAATTAAATAAAATACTTTGTTACAAAAAGAAGCCGCATAGGCTTATCTAGACTGTCCCAGTCAACCCATAAATTAATAATTAATGAAATAAATATACTTGGTTGAATTTATCTTTGTTTTTTTTTTTGATTAAAATTACGTTTAAAGTAGACTTCCTGCGCTAGTTTTTCTATAATTATTAATTGAGAGGGAGGGAGGGCAGTGTGGAGTATTTGATGTGGAATTAGTGAAGAGGAGTTTGGAGACTGGGACAGGTTGCATAAAGGAGAGGCCAGGAGTGGGCGACACGTTTCAGAGTAATCCATATCTTAATTTTATATAAATTTATCTTATTGTTGGTGTGAGGACTGGATTCAGTGCGTCAGGTAGCCCAGGTACTGGCATATTTTACTTATAATATATTCTATTATTTCCATTATTTTTACCATTATAATTATTTATAAATATATTATTGCAAGTTTTACATATTAATTGGTAGTATATTAATAAATTAAGAGAATAATGCTTTAAGAAGCACACAGCATAGCCTTTCGATAAATAGATATATCCAGATGATAAGCCATAAAATATCGAAAATAATTTTGGTATTAATAAAAAATAATTTAAATTAAAGAATAACGCAATTAGACTAGCCTACACTAAGAATGTCCGCAAGTCCAATCACATATCAAAATAATATCAAGAATAATTTTAAACGACGAAGTATATAGAGCATAAGTCCATTTTTAAGACTGTTTCCACAGTCAACCAATATACCAAAATTAATCAATTAAAGAAGGCCGCATTGGCCCCATTCTACGAATGCTCCAGTCACTCATAAATAAATAATCAAATAATTAAGTAATTGAAATATATAACTTAGTAACAGATAAGAACGCCAGCATGGGTATATATCTTGACCTGTGTTACCCCAGGTCAACCAATAATAATTAATTAAAAATTATAAAAATATAATTATAAGAAGACCGAAATGAAGATTTCTTGGGGCTGGACACACTTAGATAATAATCATTATTCTCTCGATATAAGTATGAATAATTACTATATTGAGATAAGCCTCATTAGATCCTTTTTATGATATACTTGAGTCCCAGTCAATACGTCAAATAAAAATAATTAATAATATATATAGTAGAATGACTCACAATTGGTATACCTCTATGTATATTAGTATAATCAACCACGTCACAACCATAATATAAATAATTACAATATAAGAATAAATTACATTACAGAGCCGACATGGGCCTCATTAGACAACTCATTTTCTACGCCTAATATAATAGTCTTGATCCTCAATAGATACAAAATATATACTATACTCTAGTACTTATTAGCTTTTATTATAACATTGCAGCCACTCTTTGCAATATATTAATCTATGTCTTTTTTATAAAACTATTAGGTAGTGCCTATATATCTAATTAATAAACATTATATATAAATATATATATATGACTAATATTTCATATATAATTATATAAGTAATATATAATATCTATACAAAATATAATATAATATAATAATAATTAGTATATAATCTTTAAATATATAATTTTTACAGTATTATTTTAACGCCATAGGATTATTACCAAGCTAGACTCTGTGAGTTCAATAATAATACTATATACACGAATGGGAATCATATGAAAACAAGTACAGCATAGATATATATATATTATATATAACTAAAGATTAAAGAAATGATGTAGCAAGTAGGATGTAATTTACCTCCTATGGTGGGATAAAGCACCACGTACCACAGGTTCACAAACTTGTAATGAACCGATTATAGCTCACAATATTTTTTATTTGAAGATGAGAGCAAAGAGACAATCGAGAGGTGCGGTGTGTGCGGGGAGACAGTACGTTGCTGACTACACTCAATATATTTTAGGTGCGGTGTCTGTGCAGGTTGTGTCTAGAGTTCATAAATATTTCCTAGTGAGTGTCGAACACCATTGTGACAGGTGAGTTGATGCTTGGTGAATGGAATAAAACAATATAAAAAATGCGGTGTGGAGTACAGGAGAAGACATCGAGAGAAAATAATTAGTAGAGTGAGCGAAAGAGTATTACGAATAGCCAAGAGTATGCCTGGTGCGGGACTACTTTTAAAATACAGACAACCACATCAGCACCACAACATCCAATGACACAAATTAATCTAAGAAATATAAAATCAGTAATTGAAAAAAGAAATTTAATTATGTTTATATAAATTTGATTTTTTATTTTCGATTAGCAATCGTATATATATATATATATATATAGTATATATACCTGTAATATATAATATATATATATATATAATATAATATAATATATATATTAATATTATTAATTAATAATATATAACTAATATATATATAATACTAATATACTAGTATATATAATATAGTTATAGTATATAATAGTTAATATAATATATAATATATTAATAGAATTAATTATATATATATAGTATATATATAATATATATATATATAAATATAATAATTAAAATAATATTAATATATATTATATATATATTAATATATATATTATAAAAATAATTAGTAGTATTATATTATTAATATAATATACTATATATATATTAATATATATATATGATATATATATTAATATATATATAATAATAATAATATATTAATAATATATAGATTATATTTTATTAATTAATATATAATTATTATTATATATATATATATTATTAATAATAGGTATGTATAGTGGACTCACGATTTATGTCACTATCGGTTATTTTTTCCTATCCGTATACGTATATATATATAGAGGATGTTTTAATCAGTAATGAAAATGTTAAAGTAAAATAAGTTCGTATATTATTTTAAATATTCATTAAGTGAGGGGATGGGAATATGTTTACGTTTGGAGTCTGCTCACAGCGCAATATCAATAAAAACCGTGAGTGACACAAATACAAGTAAGAACTGTCGAATAGGATTAGAAATATTTTTTATGGCTTTGTGAAATGCACATAGAAAATGAGGTGGGCTCTTCCTCTATCAGACAATTTTTATATATCAGTTTGTATTTCGAGTTTCTCACGCAATGTATACTAATAAAAACAATACTAGACTCAACCCTGTCAATATACATTATCAATTAGCCTGATTAATAATAATTAAAAATAACAGTTTAATATGTTACATATATAGTTCGTAAATCAGTCAGTCAATTGATTACCGAGAGATGAACAAACGGAGAGTGAGGCCGTTTTAGATTAGACTCTGAATTTATATACTAAAGACAGCGGACAAACTTGCGAAGGAAAGATTTAATAGTATAATCGTAGTTTAATAAGTATCATATAAACAAATTTAACACCTATGAATTATTAATACCACAGCATGCTAGCATAAAAGGTGAGAAGAACTGGATCAGGGTATCGTTATCAACTTGTACTAATAACATGATTATATTCAAATGGTTTGTTTCGAAGTAATAACAGCTTTATTATACTAAGCGATATACATGCCTCTAACCTCGTACTGGCGCCAGGTGCCATTGCATGCCAATGACAGTGATCGCGGTTAAATTCCGCTAATCGTGGTTTTTGACGGCTAGAATAATCAGGGCCGAGGTTACTTGTGGATATTCATTAAGCTAAGCGTAGCACGGTATGTTTTGTGAAGTTAGCCTATATAATACTAACCATAGATAAGTGTTCACCAGTGGTGTTAGTATCGGGTTGATAATACTGCGTGAGTGATCTAAGTATATAGCCATTAGGAATAATTAGACAGATTCATTTACTAGATTATACCATCTTACCCGGAAAATGTTTACTGTTGCAGTAAGTGAGTTAGGTAGTAGTCAGTGTCAACTATAATAGAAGCTGCATTTTATGTGTCTGGGCCACTATACCATCATGTAGTAATTATCATTCTTTTTACGTTCAGTGTCCTAAATAAAGTAATATTAACTCCAGGAGGGTCACAGGACGGTTGCAGGAAATGAGGAGTGGTATAATCAGCTGTTCCTGTCAAATTTCAGTCCCCCCCCCGCCATCTGGGCGGAGGAAGGAGTAAGCGCTGGAGCATAATTTCATTCCAGCAGTCATCACGAGTATACCACGCATACAATACTTGACTAAGACAGTGAGTGAGCTAGTGAATGTTATATCTGGGGGTTTGTTTCCGAATGTCTAAAGTGTTCCCCTGTTATACATACGTTATTTGGTAAAGCAGATTCATTGGTAACATACGACTGCATCATCTCTCACCAAGGTTATCCGGTCACATCCATATTTAGTAAGCAGATAATGAAAGCCACATGAATTACCAGCCGCCGTTTGTTGGTCTACACGTAATGCAAACCATCGCAGCAACATTGTAGTAGCCTATATGGAATTACATGTTTGTGATCAAACACAAATTCCGTGATCGGATAATGGTTTCCTTTTAGATATTCCAAGACTCACGACTAGTCACTTAGCACGTATAAGAGGACGTTGGTTGTTCATGGGTGTATAGCAGAATCGTCAGTTCAAACGTCGATGTACGAGACACGTATATATATAATTACCCCCTCGATTAGCGTAATGTAAATGAGGGGAGGTTGAATCTATCGACCCGTACTTTAAATTCGTATCTGTAACTCACTCTATGGAATGCCATGTGGCTGGGCGGTCGTCGATGTGGGTAACGTGTCCATTATTCCTGCAGCAATTCTGCGAGCATTCCATTTGATTTTTGCTTAATGTACACCTCCAACATGTATTGTGTATACTGGTACACTGAGTGAGCATGTTCAAATTATGGTTCTGAACTAAACAAACCACTTCAGAATTTATAATACGTTCACTACACTTTATTACGCAATAATTTATAGGTTTATGAATAAACACTCCATAAATGATATCTATGTTTATATTGGTTGTTATAATCACATTATATCTACGTATGGTACAGTATCTTTAATTAGGTATACATATTACATGTATCTAACAAGGTCTATGAAATTAGTATATTTTATATATTTAATTATCCTATTGTACAATGGTATTTAAATAATTTTTATTTAAAAATACTTCGAATAATTGGCGTAATAATGGTTCATAATTTTCTTTCATTGTCAGAAACCTATTTGAATATCTTATTTTTAGGAGTGCACTTAAATGAAGTATCTTATGTGAAGTAAAATCTAGTTGTTTATTGGGTGCATGAGTGAAACGAACAACCGTATCAAATAATGTCGAAGAGGAAGAGCACTCCTCATTTTTACATGTGGCATTTAACCAGAAGCCATAACAAATATACTAATCTACCATTCGTGAGTGAGAACATTCTCATATTTGTGGCGGTTTTCTGTATTAGAGCGGTGAGAGCGTCAGACACAACGTTAACATACCTTATATATATACTATACCATCCTTCACTTAATGAATTAAATATCGTATAACTTATATTCTTACATTTTTCTATACTTAAACATCCGTTGGTGATTAACGCTATTAATGTGAATCATACTGCTGTATAACATTAAACTTGTTGTAGAACCCCTGTTTATAATATATTAACTACCCTACTATATAATATAAATAACCTATTATATATATATCTATATATATTCAAATTTATATAATATATATATATATTACTATTATATATATATTACTATATATATATAGTATATATAACTCACTATATCACTATATATATATATATAATATATATATATTATATAATATATATTATATATATATATATATACATAATATACACATATATATACCTTACGTACGTCTGTATGAATGTATATAGTGTATATCTCTAGTATATATATATATATACTATAATATATATAATATATATATATATATATATACTAATACTATTACTATCCTATAATAGCTATTATATATATATTTAGTATAATATAATATAATATATATCATCTTCCTTTTTTTTTCCCAAGACTTGGGGTAAAGGTGCGTGAAGTAGAAGAATAGACACAAGTCGAAAGAAAAGCCCAGTCTTTACCGCCCCCTCTATAACTATTAGTGAGAACCTCGGTGCAGTCAGAAAATCCACCCAGAGCTTCACGGACCAGCGACGGGGAACCTCACTAATTGGCAATACTCGCTAAGTGAAAGGTTTCATCCCCGTGGCCCAGGTGCGGCCAAACACAACCCCATCCCAAAACCCGCATTCACTCCTAATTATGACTTTAATTCTCGCCTCTTGTCAAACTTCACATTTCTTCTTCAGCATTCGTTTTACTGACTATCACTTTTTCTTCGGTCTCCAGCCAGTTGTCTCTAGTAATATCATTAAACAGGTAACAACATCCCTCATGTAAAACCCTAGTGACTCAAGACTTAGTCCTTTACAGACCATTCAGACGATTTAATTGCCAGCAAACTTTCCTGCCAACTCACAACTTTCCTATACACTCTGCATCAATCCGTTTCCTTTTCATCAACATATATCCTAAATTTAAACTCAACCACTTGTTCCAGCTGCTCAACCATCTAATCATAACTTCAAGCGACCGGGAGGACTCCTCACTCACAACAATAACCGTACTCTATCTACGTTTACTTTCAACCCTCCCTTTTACACGACCCTGCCAAATCTCTCTGCCAATCCTCTCAAACTCCTTCAGATTCATATTACACAAAACAAATCATCCGCTATAATAGGTAGGGCACCCACCTAACACGCACCATTCTCCATCATTCCTAACATCATTCCTGCCACCCCATCGTCTAATGCTTCTCATAACCCGCATCCTATCATACAATTGAATAACCAAGGGGACACACCACATCTGCCCAACTCCGCTATTAATATTAAACCTAACACTTTCTGCGACCATTTAATTCTTACACACGCTCACTATCGTCATACATCCTTTGGATTCCATAATAAATATATATATATATATATAGTATTATATATATAGTATATATATATTATATATATATATTATATATATATATATATATATATATTATATTTATATTTATATATATACTACTATATATATATATTATATATATATATAGTATATTATAATATAATATCTATATATATATATTATATAATATATATAATATATATATATATCATGCCTTACAGTAAGGTTGTATTAGGCTACAGATTCATCAGAGCGAAATAAGAGTAGGAAAGAGTTTACAAAAGTTATTTTTTGGAGTAAGAAAATTAACGATGTAGGAACATTTAAGTTTAGTTTAGCACGTCTGATTTTCCTATTCCGAGGTTTATCAAAATAATCGAGTTAAAGGTAAACAAATAGTTTTCCATTTATGCTGTTCATTGTCCATCATTAATGGTACAATAACAAATGTAACCGACCATAATTTAGAGGGAGAGAAAGTGCTTAAGTATCGGCCTCTCTCGATCATTTTATTCCTTGACTGTCATTGTCTGAGGATGATAATACTCTCTTCAGAGTTTATTACGAGAGGATGAGAAACAAGTGTTTGCTGATTTTTCATAATGATACTTTTAAATGATTGGAGTACAATGATTCTAAGGTTTTGGTTACAATAGAATTGTCATGGGATGGGAAGACATTGTTAGCGATCAGAACGGCCGTACTAGCAGAAAGAGTCATTAAGTTCTCTTGCAACCTTAACAAAATTTCAGAGTAACGTCCTCGAAAAGGGCCCAGCCCGTGAACTGAAAGTTAGCAAACTTTAATTATTTAGTTCTTACTGAGGCATGGTCGAATGCATTCAAGTGTCGCCGCAATTAATGTTATATTTTGAAGAGAATCTTCGTTGAACTCTGTTTTGAGATGTCACGCACATTTCTACATGTTGTGACTGACGAGTATGTGCTGTTCACTCAAGAAAGACCATAATTTTCTTTATATTGGCACACGGCATCTCTCAGGACACAGTGACATCATCTGTGAATAGGTTTCACTTTTCGACAACATTTCATTAATATACGGTACTGATATGTCATCTGTGGTACATTCAGTGAGAGGTTCATTGAGCACGCTCACAAAATTTTGGCTTTCTGAAATATTGTCAACGGCATGACTACTCAGAGAAAAATAAAAACTGCTGATTGAGTATCTGAACCATCTCGTTGGTGGAGAAATAGCTAACTGGAATGATTATTTGGATGAGGTTATTAATTCTGACATTTTTCTTTCAAATAATATCTCTGTAATATTTCTTTGAGTAGTGTGTTGTAAGAGACCGATACTTTCGCTGCCGTGCAAACCCAAGAATTCTCAGCGTGACGGAAGCAAAAATCATGCCTTTCCTCAAATTTTCTGTAATTTTACCTAATATCATCTTTATATGAGATTTTTTCGTTTCATTGTCCCATATTATTTGTTTTTATATTAGTTTCAAGAGTAAACTGATTCATTCTTAAAGCTGAATTGGGATCTTTACTTTTTTTAACCTCATTTTCCTTTCTACATTTCCTTGATTTTTCTGCTTAATAAGTTCAATAATCGATATCATTTTCCTTTCTGAAATAATTATCGATCGCGAAAGTGGTATGGTTTTACATTGTCATGGAAACAATATCGAGTAATTCCACAACCACACTGGATAAGGATACTATTGGGAATTCCTCAACAGTTTTTTATTTCGAATGATTTTTTTATATTAAGTCTTAATTGAAAGAATGAAATAATTCGTGTGGGTCTCCAAAGTTTCGTCACTCCAAAATATTAAGAAGGATGTATTCATTTATGGTAACTAATATAATATTTCTGGATATATACCTTTACTTTTTATTTAGGAGAAAATTGGTTTCCACAATAAAAATACCTAATATATTCCATAGTCTTGTGATTATCCTGTTTATTTTATAGTTTCTATTTACTTTTTCCTTAGTTGGTTATAATCTTTTATTGCTACTTGAAAAATAAAAATGTATTAAGAAACTTTTTGTGTATTTCAGGCTTGTGTACACTCAAGCTGTTATCAATGAGACCTTAAGACTTAATCCAATAGCAATGTTTGGACTTCTTCATGCTTTTGATGAGGAATACGAAATTAATGGCTATTGCATTCCAAAGGTTGTACATTTCTCATTATTTTAATAAGAGTTTGAAAGTTACAAAAAATTTAATGGCATCTTTTTCTTCGACAGGATGCTATTGTTATGCCTTCAATTATTATGTGTCATCATGATCCTGATTATTGGGAAGATCCAATGGTCTTCAAACCGGAAAGGTTTATAACTCCAGAGGGAAAGCTAGACATAAATAAAGAAGGATTTCTTCCATTTTCCATTGGTATGTGGAGAAAAGTATTAATTATTTTTAATAGCTTAATATTTAAAATTTGGGTGAAATTTGCTGCACATTTATGACTCTAGAAATTTTATATACAACTAAATACATGGTAATTTAATGAATATAATTTGTGTTCAGAAATGTTAACTTACAATATGCGTAGTTTAAAAAATAAATAAATTTAATAAACATATTTGTTTTGGGTGTGAAAGTTATTGCAAATAAAAGGTAGACCTTTTAAATACTCAGATTGTAAACAAAAGAAATTCCTTAAATAGTTCCCATGAGAAAAAAGGGACTTTAAAACACAAAGGGTTGAGAATGAAAGAGAGAATAAGAAATGGAAGAAAAAGAATTACTAAAAATAAACCAAAAATCACCAACTAAAATAGTATAAATATAAATAAAGATAATACTTACTGATAGATAACCTAGCAAATAAACACTTTAAATATTTCACAGGTATAATACGAGCTGTAATGAAGTACTACAATTAATTTAGACTTTAAATAAAAATGACTTTAGGTAAATGAAGTATTGTATCTAACGTCAGCGAATTAGTGATATAGACCAAGTTTAGATAAGATAGTAAATTTATATAAGCATATTACTATAATAATGAAAAGAAAAAAGTTGCATTAGAAATCTATTAAAAGATAACAATCACCTTATCTGGTTATCAATAGAAAGGGATAAAATTCATCCCATCTTTAATGTAAGATAACACTATCAACAAAATATATATGCCAGAGTCTATATTTTACTCACTCTGAATATATACAACATATCGGACGATATTATTAGTATATATATATTTTTCGTGTCTAGTAGTATCTACTATTCATGGGACATTGCCATCCTCTGGGTAATTCTTTCTCTGAGCTGTCATTATTCCTTCACCTACGTGAATAAATAATAAAATTAGTGACTTTTATGTGTTTCGCCTAAAATGATAAGTATAAGGTGAAAAGCACTATGTAGTAAGAATGTTTAGTACCTACTAATTAGTCAATAATGGAGGAATACGAGGGAGTAATCAGTAGAGCCCAATTAAAATACTACTATTATAAATCTACTGGGTAAATTATAAAAGCAAGTCCCTCTCCAGTAACAATGATTTACATAAGTATTTATAATAAAACCCTGGTAGTTATATCTATTTAGAAAAACTACATATTATATAATAATATACCTTTATAGGGAAACTATTATTATTTAGGTGACTCTAACTCACCCGGGCCTAGTGTATCTCCCTAACCCTGTAAGAAGGAATCACAAGTTAACTATATAATCTATATATATTAACATCTCATTGATAGAAAACTTACCTCATTATTATAGTGTGGGCTACTTTCCTCCATAAATAGGATATCTAACAAAATAGAATAATTCAGCCATCTGATCGAGTTAGAATAAACATAAATATTAATAATCAGCTATGCGGATGTGCGGAGTTCCCAGTAACTAGATTCAATAAGAAACAAGTGAGTATGGTATAATTATTTCAACACATTATATCACATTATTTAATTTGAAAAGTGTCTGTAAACTCTTAGGAATAACTATATATATACCTATATATTTATATATATATATATATTATATATAATATATTCTATATATATATATATAGCGAGCTACTGAGCGTACCCTATCTCGAACTGCCAAAGGTGGAAGTAAACAACATAAGATGATTCTTAAACACAGTTTAAGAACCATTAAGACTAGACTATGACTCAGAGACAATGGAAAAACAAGGGTTAGGTTAGACTGTATAAAATACCATTCTTTTATTATATTTACGCTACACTTATTCTATGAGTTCTACGCCCTATCTATCGAATTATACATTACCCGAGGCTATCTGTATAGAGCAATGGATTGTTTCGGGCAAGTATGAAATATAACATTATCACTCTCTCCTTGAGGAATTCGGGCTTCATGATACTATGTAGGACTTTACTTATCAATAATACTCCCAGTACAGGTACCTAAAACCTAATGATAATTAATTAATTGAAAAACTAGGCAGGACTCATAATACCATATAACACACATCATCTACTCAGTAAGGATACAAACTTTAAAGAAAAAGAAACAGTGTTCGTTAACCTCGATAAACTTATTAATAAAGAATGTCTATCACCACTATCCTTGACTGGTAAAAATAGAGATCAATACTAAAATATCATACCGAGGGAAATAGGGACTCTACCTAAGTTATATACTATAATATATATATATATAAACCTTTTGTTTAATATATCTAACTTGAATCTGCTACGGAGACGCCTTATTAAGTCGTCAAGAATCACTAATCTAAAATATATCACGTCCTCATTATATAGCTTCGTAGAGAAGTAATGGTTGGTGGTAAGAAAATATTAACGAAAAATCATCAACACAATTAAACACTTCGCTCTTATATACACATAGTGTCTTCCTGAATATAGACCCACCGAACGACTCAAATATGATTAGGCTCGAGCGACAGTGAATCAAAGCAGCGAAGCGAGAGTCTAGGAACAAAACACGAAGGTTAGGAGTATACAAACAGGAGGAAATCCTATCCACAATTATCATCTCTTAGCAGAAAATAGAATTACGTTTTCGTTTTCTAATCTTATAAGACGTTTGTCTTATTAGATGAAATCTCATATTCATCGTCACGTATATCATATTTATTTGTTTTGATAAATGGGTGAGTTCAAAATATTTCCAACATTGGAAGATTTTTATCATAAATAAGCTGTACCATATATCACCCTCTTTCCATCCACACAAGGATTCAGAGTATATTTAGTCTTTCTCTATTTATACTTTGCTCTACTTGGTTCCTTCTTTCGCAACCTTTTAGTGAATGATATAGCATGGATAAAGTTTTCTATATTACAGAAGGAGGGCGTATAGGATAAAGTGATTAACTATATTACTGTAGATAATAATCGAGAAAACAGGGCCTATCTACCTCACTGATATCACCCTCAATTCACTAGTAGGATCAAGAGATTCCTTTTATATTTTTGAGACAATTAGAAGGAGCTACTCCAAGTCTAAGAGTGAAATTAACGGTAGGTAAAGATAATTACTCATATTATGTTAGAACCAATAGCATGCAAGTGTCTTTATGAAGTGTTATGACCATCTCTGTTAAGAAGGCATTGCATAATAACCTCCTGTCAATATCACTATATATGTGAGAGACATTAACCGGTGGCCTACTTTTTCATACTTTAACATATCTTGTAAGCATTTTTATTGAAAGTCAAGTGTTTAGGTACGCTCTTTTCTCACTTCGCGGAGTAGATAAGAGTTGAGCCTAACGAACAAGGGTTAATGATTGGTGACTCATGGGTCCTGAATAAGGTGACGACCAACAAAATCATACCTACGGTGAGTAGAGTTATGATATAGCAACCTACTCTTTATAGTGAGTATAAGTGTAAAATGCCTATATATATCAGTAAATTGTTTAGAATTTTATAACCAAAGGCTCACCTACGACCGGCAGGTCTATTTAGGATAGGGAATTAGTGCATTATCTTATTTAAGTTTAATGTTCATGTGAAATTATCTCAATAATAAAGTGCTAAGTTGATATATGCCTATATAACTATCGTATTATTCATTACTCAATATTGTTATTTATAATATATGAAAATCATCTTTGATTAATTTAGAGTTTATCTAAACTATCAATATATATTAAAACCCAACTTATAGTAACAAAGGAATAAGTGCTTCTAATTATATCATATATCACACCCTTAGCTAATGACATGATTCAGTATAGTATGATTTCGGCCTATATAATAATATATATATATTAACTTATATATATATTAATATATATATATACTACTATATATATATATATAATATATATATATTTAATTATTAATTAATATATAATATATATATAATATATATATATAATATAATAAATCTATTTATATATATTATATTATATTATATAATATATATATTATATATATTATAGTATATATATATATATATTATATATATATCTATTATAAAATCTTGACCATATATATATATCAAATTTTATATTGTTTTATTGATGCTGAAAATTGCGTAGAGGAAAGTGTGTCGCACTATAGGAATGGTGCCATATAGTTTTGCATCAACATCACACTTTATTTTTGACCCATTTTGAAAGATTTACGAATCGTTTTGGGAGAGAATCAATTAAAAAAATATAATAAATTATAAAAAAAAAAACACAAGAGAAAACAATATATATAATACTCAGGTAAGTTATCTTACGAACTACCTAGTGGGGAACATTATTAGAGAGAGGTATAGAGGGATGCATGAGAGCTGGATAAATTTGAGTTTAAATCTGCGCCGTCACACGGCGTGGAAAAACTTCAGGGAGACTAGATTTCTATAGATCTCATAACTCTTGAGGAGAGAAGTATGACACGCCAAAA
>JABUQX010129912.1:22500-28027 GCA_015478945.1 Trachelipus rathkii
GAGTCCGTTGTAAGGCTGTCCAATTGTAATGCCATCAAGTCATTCTTATTCAACTATAGTACATAATAGTATATGTTCAATACAGTGTCTGTTAGTAGAATCTATATTATTATGTGATTATCACCCTTGAGTATTTTTCACAGTAAAGGAGATTAAGAGAAATATTATTATACTTTATATCAAAATTATAAGTAATGGATAAAAGTGGCATTCAAATAAATTATTCAATTTCTCTAAATATAAATATATATATATAATTAAATGACTATTTATTTTTATTATAATATTAAAATAAAGTTAGTCAATAAACAAACATAAACACTTACTTCACTATATACTATTTCTTTACCAGAAAATGTATATCTTTGTTCGCATCTACTTTATACAGAATATAATACCCAACACAGACACACAGACACAACACCTCACATCAGTCACATCAATACCACTACTCACTACACTCATCACACATCAACACATCAACTGACATATATATAATATATATAATATTAATATATAATATATATATATATATTATTTAATATATTATTATAATATATTATATAATATATATATATATATATAAATAATAATATATAATATATATATATTTATAATTATATATATATATATATAATATATAATTATATATATATAATATATATATCTATATATATATAATAATATAATATCATATATATATATATATTAATTATATATATATATATATAATTAATAATATTTTAATATAAATATTATTATTAATATATAATTTATATATATATATATATAATATATATATATAATATATATATAAATATAATATATAATATAATATTAATATATATATAATTATATATATATATATATTATTAATATAATTAATTAATAATATATATATATATAATATATATATTTTAATATATATATATATATATTTATATTATATAATATATATATATATATAATATATATATATATAATATATAATATATTATATATAATATATATATATATATATATATATAATATATATATATATAATAAATATTTGATTTTAGCCTACTCAAGAATTTTATCACCACGAGTGACTCTGAGTCCAACTGAGATATAATATAATTACTATAGAGCTTTATCTTCATAATGATATATCTAAAATTTTATCGAGAATCTATTTACTTAAACTGTGAGAAGATTTTGAATGATCTCAATTCTTTAGTGAATCAACATCTCAGATTATTTGCCTATATATAGGTATGATATTATTTATTGGTAAGTGATAGGTAAGATAGTCCTGCCCGTAGGATTCTCTTGTCGATGTCTTCATTACTGATTCTATGGTTCTTCCATACACTTCGAGATCATTTAATATCTGAGTGAATTACCTTTCGTTGTGCGATTAGACATATATATATATGAGAAGAACTTCGATGTAGTCCTGTCATATACATATTGAATTCTTATTTCTTAACTTCAAATCTCTTTTCTAGTGTATCTATATTTTAACTCTGATGATTCTTTCTCTATAATGTATTTATTACTTTCAGCGGTCGAGATTAACTATATTTAGCTACTCAGCTGTAGAACGTACGTCCAATTCTTTATCCTTAAATTAATTTTTAATAATGTAGGTGTTCCTCATTTTCTGCTTTTACTATCAACCCTTTCTCTATTATGTTTTATTAATGACTATTTTTCTCTTGTGTACTCCGTCAGTATATTACTATACATCAACTATCCACTCCTGTGACCCTGATGACTCCATCCTCTATTATAATTTATGCTTTACTGTAGTGAGACAATATAAGATTACTTCACTGAAAGTAAAAGATGAGTTATGCACCGGAATTTTATGGAGAGAATAAACTATTAGACTGATTTACTTATACCTCATATGAGAAAATTTACTGGATACAATTGAGTAATACAAGTGTATGTTATTATATACCAAATCAGACTATATTATTAAAACTAGATTTTCTTTATTACATTTTTTTTTCTCCGGTTTAATAAAGCTTCACACATATTAAACTAATAACATACTTAGTTTTCAGAAATCATAAAACATCTTAATAACATACTGCTAGACTCCATGCATGTTTCGTTAATAATTAGTCTCTTTATAGCCGAGCATTGTTTCACGTTTGTATTATCTGGAATCTATATAATAAATAGGCAGGAAGTGAAGAGTATCATCAGGTATACACGCGGCATAAAGAGACGAGTGAGGAGAGGTAAGTATATATTGAAGTGCTGTGTTGAGAAGGGCCAGGTAACAATCGTGAGAGACACTCAATGGAGCGAAGAATCCCAAGGTATGCTGAGGCGCATCCTCTCTACGTACTCTGTAGCTGATGTCTGTATGCTCGGAAACCATCATAGAATGTGTGAAGCATACTTGTCAGCTCACATTGGGGGCAACGACACCTCCTATAATAACAAGTAACTAGAGTGGCCAAGATTAAATGTTGCACGTGAGAGTGCACTCACACAAAGCACTCAGATTAGCGACATCCTTACAGAAAGGGAAGCGAGCTTAGAAAGGTTAGTAATAGTGATCTTTCGAATTAAGATCACGAGAAAAAGAAACACCAAAAATATTATTAAGAACATATGAAGGTTTAAGATGTTTGTTTTCGAACAAGATGTTATTGTTGTGATGAAGCTTAAACGAGAAAAAATGAAAGAAGTTTTTGAGTAATTGAAAACAACTTGTTCTCAATGCTCACAAGAATTTCGAGAAGGATCAGCTATTAGTTTCTCAAATTCCGGCCTCTCTTCTAGCGTGATCTAATTGCTACTCAGAGGAGTAATAAAGGGAGATGGGAGTACATCGGCAACACATTGTCGTAAGTCTTGAGTCCACTCTCGGCACAGGAGTGATGAGGTTACATGATGAAACAACAGAGAGAAAGTCATTAATAAAAAGAGTTGCTGATAAGACAGAACCTTGAGGAACACCACCATTAAAATATTTAAGGAAAGAATGGCGACCGTCTACAGGTGCTAATATTGATCGACCGGAAAGAAAATCATAGAGAAAGGTATCAAGGAGAGAGAAAACGATACCGAAAAGATTTGAAAGTTAAGAAATAAAATAATCATTGTTAGCAGACACTATCGAAGTGCTTTCGATATGTCGCCATCCGCACAACGAAAGATTCACCGAAATGACGAAAGGGCAAAGAACCAAGAATCATAATGAAGAGAAAGAAGATCCCCGGCAGAGCTCTTCCTTCTTACCAAAATCATACCGGCAATAATCTGAGATGTGATCACAAGAATTGAGATCATTAAAATCTTCACGTTAAGGAAATAGATTGAAAATTTTAGTATATCATAGACAAGATAGGTAAGGATAACTATGCATATATATGAGCTAGCGAAGGATGGTGGTTAGCTGAGAAAGAGAGCTTATTGAGTATATAGATTCTGACAGCCATAGAGGCTCCAAGTAAGCTAATATATATATATATATATATATATTAGTATATATATATATAGTATATATATATACTAACTTGAGGATATACGGAGTAGCGGGGTGTCTTGCGTAATTGGCGACCTAAGTCGCACAATTATATATATATATATTATATATATTATATATATATATATAATATATATATATATATATATATATATATATATATATGATATATTATTATATATACTATATATATATACTATATATATATATAATATATATATATAATATATTATATTATATATATTATAATATTATATATTTATATATATTTATATATATATATATATATAATATATATATTATATATATATATATGTGTGTGTGTGTGTGTGTGTGTGTGTGGGTGGGTGTGTGTGTGTGGGTGTGTGTGTCTGTGTGTCTGTGTGTCTGTGTGTCTGTGTGTCTGTGTGAGAATAATGATTGTGAAATGAGTGTTTGTTTTGTTTGCAACTTTATTAATATAAAAAAAGGTCATATGTTTGGAAAAATATTTGAATCATTCTAACTATTAATATTAATAATATATTAACTAAATATTTAAAATACAGAAACAAATTAATTCATAACACAGTATAATGTAAAATGAAAAATACTTGAGGCATACATGGGATATACATAAAAAAAAATACTTGTATAAAAATGCATTCGGAAATGCTAAAATATTTAATTAAAGAGGGTGAAAAGGTCAACAATCGGCTTTCAGGCTGATTTCGACTAGATTACTGTGGAAAGGAAACATGGTCTCCCTTGTTTCAGGAAATCTTGTTTTGTTATTCCCCCCCGCTCGAATATCACTGCTCTTTCCTTCACAAACACAAACGACACAACGACGTACTCTTCTCCTCGTCGTCTCTCTCTCTCTCTCTCTATAACATATATATTATATTATATATATTTATATATATATATATATATATTATATATATATTATCTATATATATATTATATAATATATATATAGTGATATTTATTATTATATATTTATATATATATATATACTATATATATATATATATATATATAGTAATATTATATTATAGTATATATATTATATATAATATATCTATATTATATATATAATATATATATATATAGTATATATATATATAGATATATATATATATATATGTATTAGTATATTATATTATATTAAGTATTATTATATTATATATATAATTTATATTAAGTATATATATATATATATTATATATATATAAATATTATATATATATATATATATATTTATAGACTATATATATAAGATTATATATATAAGTTTATATATATAATAGTTATATAATATTATATATATAGTTCATATATAATACTAAGTATATAGTTTATAATTTTATATATGTATATATGTATAATATAATATAAGTAACTATAATATATATATACTGTATCATAATATATATATATATTATACTATATATATTATAATATACTGATATAAGTATATAATATATATACTATATACTATAGTATATATAGTAGTATCTATATATTAAATTATGTATTATATATATATATATATATATATCTATATAAATATATGTATATAATATATATGTATTATATATATATATATATAATTATATATATATATATTATTAAAATATATATATAGTATTATATATAAATATATACTTATAATATATATATATATATATATATAGTATTATTAATAATATAATAATATATATATAGTATATATTATAATATAATATAGTATACCATATATATATATGATATATTATAATAATATATATATATATATATATATATATATATATATATATATATAATATGCCCACCAAAAAGGTTTTATTGATGAAGGAAATTGGATATGGGTTTATATTTCCATTCCCCCCCGCCTTTTCTCCCTCTTCTCCTCTTTCTAACGGCAACATTTATTTCCCTCGTTGCCATAAAACATAAACAAGAAAAAGACCCATTGTAACAGTGGGAGGAAAGTATGGACTGAGATTTTGAGAACTGGGGACTTGAGGTTTGCGAGTCTGAGAGGGGATGGTT
>JABUQX010129913.1:0-10000 GCA_015478945.1 Trachelipus rathkii
ATCAGTGTTCCAACACCATCACAGTCAGGTGTTTGGCAAGCTGTTATAAGAAGTGGCGAAGATGCGAAGCGTAAAATACAATTTATTTTAAAGACAAATATAAGTTAGTAAGATGTGAGTAGTTATTGAAGCATCTCGGAGTGGACAGCTTTTTCTCGAAGACGGTATGATGTATCGTTATGAAACTTTGTATATAGTTATTGTGGGTGTTAAACTGATCACAGGCGAGTTTTCAAGTCGCTAGGTCGATTCTAGGGGGTAGCTGCCCCCGAGGATTGACGCGAAATATGAGGGTTACGCCCTTTTGACGCTTCCAATTCCGAGCGAAGATTAGGCCTAACGTGAGATCGGACCAATCGACCAGGTGTTCGATTGACCGACCGAATTATTATTATTATTATTATTATTATTATTATTATTATTATTATTATTATTATTATTATTATTATTATTATTATTATTATTATTATTATTATTATTATTATTATTACGTCGAAAATTCGAACCCTGAAAGGGTTCGAATTTGAGTCGAAAACGATTCCTGTAAGGAATCGTTTTTTACGCACTCCGACTCCGACTCCTGACTCCGGACTTCGGCTCCGACTCCGGCTCCGACTCCGGCTCCGGCTCCGGCTCCGGCTCCGCTCAGACACCAACATCGCTCCGCCTCCGACTCCTATATTATATAATATATATATAATATATATATTATATATATATATATATATATATATATATATATATATATATATATATATATATATATATATATATTATTGTCTATAAGGCACACACGCACACAACACAACACGTCTCGCACCACGCCAGGCTAGAGTTGAGACATGGTATTCTGTCAAACTTGGTACCCATTATCATATAAGCTATCATTACTGTTTCCAGTGTTAAATTGTAGTGAGCACCCCATGGGGGGATGCTGGCCCCCTCAAACATTGAATATTGACGTAGAAAGCTGAAACTCGGTATACAATCTTCATATAAGGTATCTTCATTGTAGATGAGGTTACATGACCGTGCATCCCCTCTGGGGGATACTAGCCCCAAATATTGAATATTGACGTAGAGGCTGAAACTTGGTATACACCCCTCATATAAGGTATCCATGCTGTAGACGAGGTGAAATGACCATGAGCACCCCACTGGGGGGATTCTTCGCCCAAACCTGAAATATCGACATAGACGATGAAACTTGGTATATACCTTTCTTAGGAAGATTTTAGGTGCGGCCTAGGTAAATGACCATGGGCATTACAGAAGGGGGCTACTGGCCCCAAGACCTTGGATATGGACATAGAAAACAATGAAACTTGGTATATGCCCTTCTTATAAAGGTACACATCATAATATGGGGTTAAAATAGCCATACACACCCAGAAGGGGGTTGCCCCCTCAATATTGGAAATTGACATAGAACGATGAAACTTGGTATACAGCCTTCTTATATGTAACTCGATACAGAAAGTAAAATAGGCCGTACACACCCCGGAGTGGATGGTAACCGCCTCAATCATGGAAATTGACATAGAACAATTGAAAACTTGGTATAACTTCTTATAATGTATCCTCGATACAGAAAAAAAAATTTAAAATAAAATAAAAAAATTTGAGTTTTACCATACCCTAAGCCTGTAAATCAGTAAATCAAACCACCCCTCCCCCCCCCCCCCCCATCGTTTGAAGTTATTAATCCATGATCTATTGATCTATTGATTCAAAGCTCATATTTCGAGTGTCATTTTAGATAAACATAACAGAAAATAAGTTCTTTATATACCGACCAACGAATATATGCTAATGCGAAAAAGTTTTCACATCAATAATTATAAAATGTCATAATCTGAACTAAGAAATAATGTACAACGACAAACCTAAGCACGCATTAAGCAACGAATAAACTGCTAAACATTTAACAAAAGTTCCATACTATAGCAACAGTAAAGTAACTAAACATTGAGCGCAGACTATCCTAACTCACACTTTTTCTAACATATCATGGGTATTTTTACATTAACATAGTAATATTTAACAAAATTTAATCATAACCTTGTCTAATTATCCATACTGATCAATGAATATATGCTAACGTAACAAAGTTTCCACATCCATAAAGCTAACATATAGCATCAACTAAACTACGAATATAATGTACAAAGACAAACCTAGCAACTTATAAACATGAATAAAACTGTTAACATTACAAAGTTCCACACTTAACACATTAAAGTAAACTAACATAGCATACAAAAACGTACCTATTCACCACTTTCTCGAAACATATCTCAAACATATCGTTGTAACTTACTTAACATAGTAACATTTAACAAAATTATCTAACCTAACCTAATTATCAATACTGACCAACGAATTATATGCTATGCCGACAAGTGTTCCCCTCATAATGCTAACATATCAATAATCTGAATGAACTAAGAATATAATGTACAACGACAAACCTACAACACGCTTTAAGTAGCGAACTAAACTGCTAACATTAAAAAGTTCCATACTAACAACAGTAAAGTAACTAACATTGAGCGCCAAAGACGTAACCTAATCACACTTTTTTTCTAAAATATCATGATATTTTTACATTAACAAGTAATATTTAACAAAATTTTATCATAAACCTTGTCTAATGTCATACTGATCAATGAAATATATGCTACGTAACAAGTTTTTCACTATAAAGCTAACAATAACGCTGAACTAAGAAATATAATGTATACACCCACAAACCTAACACATCTTAAAAAGGAATAAACAGTAAACATTAACAAAGTTTCATACTTACAAGCAGTTAAAACTAACTAGCAAATGCATCCAGAACGAAGAGGTACGAAGCTGAAGGGTATAATATTCATTTAATACAAATTAGTATGGTGCTGTGTTTGGTTAATTTATTTATTTATTTATTTATTTTTAATTTCATTTCTTTTAAAACTTTTTGTTTTAAAAAAACTTTTATTTATTTTAAATTTCATTTCTTTAAAACTTTTTTTTAAAAACTTTTATTTATTTTTAATTTATTTTTTTAAAAAACTTGTTTTTTAAAAAACATTATTTATTTTTAATTTTATTTCCTTAAAACATTTTGTTTTTACTAAAAATTTTATTCTTTTTTATGTTTATAACGTAAAAAAATTTACATTTTACATATACATACCCTAAATCAGTGAATCAGTAAATCAAGCCAACCCATCCTCCCCTCTACGTCCCACCCTGATCTATTTGAGGTATATGATCTTTTGATCTATGAAACTATTGAATTCAAGTCATATTTCGAGTGTCATTTTGGATAAACATAGCAATAAAAAATATGTTCTTTTTATACTAAACCCTCGAAATATATGTTGACCATAAAACAAAGTTTTCACATCATTAAAGCTAACAATAACATAACCTGATGTAAGAATATATTGATGTATAACATCAAACCTAACATACCTTAAACACGAAATAAAACAGTCACCATTAAACAAAGTACTACTTTACAACAGAAAAGTACTAAGCGTTGCAATACAGACGCGTACCTATTCACTACTTTTGTTTTTTTCAAAGCATATCTTTAACATATCACTGTTATTTTACAATTAACATAGTAACATTTTAACAAAAATTTATCATGACCTAACCTATTATCAATACTGACCAACGAATGTTATGTTACGTACCAAAGTTTTCACTTCAAAATAAACTAACATATAACGCTGAACTAAGAATATAATGTTAACATCACAAACCTAACACATCTAAACACGAAATAAACTGCCAATATTAACAAAGTTTCATACTTAACAACAGTAAAGTAAACTAACATTGCATACGAAACGTACCCTATTCACACTTTTTTTTTCAAACATATATCCCTAACATATCACTGTTATTTTTTACATTAAACATAGTAACATTTAACAATAATTTACTATAACCTAACCTAATTATCATACTAGCCAACGAATATATGCTGACGTAACAAAGTTTCCACATCAATAAAGCTTACATATCTTAGCCTGAACTAAGAATATAACGCATAATGATAAAACCTAACAATACCTTAACGCTCGAAATAAACTGCTAAACAATAACAAAGTTTCCCATAAAGTTAACAAACAGTAAAGTAACTACAATGCATACAGAACGAACATGTACGAAGCTGATGTGGTAAATATTCATTTAACAAAACAGTATCGTGCTGTGTTTGGTTTATTTATTTTATTTATTTTTCAAATTTATTTTTTTTTTAAAAAACTTTTTGTTTTTAAAAAAACTTTTATTTATTTTTAATTTCATTTTTTAAAAAATTTTGTTTTTAAAAAAAACTTATTTATTTTTAATTTTATTTCTTTAAATTTTTTTTTTTTTTTATTAAAAATTTTATTCCTTTTTTATATTTATAACGTAAAAAATTTACATTTTTACATACACTAAAGCAGTAAAACAGTAAATCAGTAAATCAAACCAATCCACCCCAACCATCCCCCAACCCATTCATGATCTATAGATCTATTGATCTAATTAGGATAACAGCTAACATAAACAAAGTTTACCCACGGTAATGTATAAACTATAAACATAACATACTTAACACACAACAGCCGAACGAATAAACAGTCATCACTAGCATCTTAACCAATAAAGTTCACATGGGGGAAGTAAAACAAGTTTTCATTTTTTATAACATATAATTTTCAATGAAAAGAGCATTATATAAATACATAAAAACATACGCTTTATTTTAAACATATTAATTCATCTAATCATGGGACAGAGGATTCTGTATAAATTGAGCAAGTTCTACATATCTCTCCAGAGATTCAACCACCCTTTGAAAGGATGTAAATATAAATACAACGCTGCAACAGTAAACCATTTCTGCATATTTGGGGTTCAAAGCATTCATTCTCCTCGCTCCAGAGAGAAGTAAACGTATCCATGTCTCCCCAGTCAGATATTTTCACGTACGAGCCTCGAATCCATCGGATAAACACAACTCTCATCCGTTACCCAAAGCTGCGACGGTGTCGATATCTTGATGCATTTCTTCCAGGCAGGGTCTATTATTGAACCTCTGGCAAAGGAATACCAAACAATGTATCGGTCTCCATTTGATTTAAGCGAAATAAATATAAATGACACAATCATTAGGTATAACGAAGACCTTCGTAAAAGAGATCAACAACAAGGCGTAGAGATCGAGGGGATGTCATCGTAACCAGCACAGCGAAAAAATGTCTTAACTGATGGAAATCGTGTGCGTAAGCAGTCCTCAAAAGGTAATGAGAATCTTTCTTTCAACCAATCAGAAGAAGGTAAAAACAAGGATATAGCGGCAACGAACGAACCATAAATGTTGATGAGTGAGCGCATTCGTGAAAGCTTTTGTTTAAACATGAAACCGCATCAGATTTTGTATTTTCATAATCTATGCCTTACGAGCAGTTTCGTTTCACGTTTTGTATTTGTATTTCCTTGTTTCACTAAGAGTTATCAGATATAATTCGAAGAATTTGTTCAAACTTTCCCACTTTTCGAAACGTTACGCAATAACTATGTCTGTTGTCTGTTGTTTTCGAAACGTTACGCCATACCTATGATTCTTTGTTTTGTTAACAAAGTTTCACAACTTAACAACAGTAAGTAAAATAACATAAACATACAAAAACGTAATCTATCAGCAACTTTCTCAAAAGCATATCTCTAACATAACAATGTAAATTTTACATTAACATGGTAATATTTAACAAAATTTATCATAACATTGGCTAATTATCAAACTGATCAATGAATATACGCTAACGTAATAAAGTTTTTCACATAATAAGCTAACATAGCATAACCCGAACTAAGAAAATAATGTACAACGACAAACCTAACACAACTTAACCAGCTTGAATAAACTGTTAACATTAACAAGTTCCACAAACTTAACATCAGTAAAGTAACTAAACACATTGCATTGCAAAACGAAACCTATTCATACTTTTTTCCAAGCATATCTCTAACATATTAACGTAATTTTACATTGACACAGTAATATTTAACAAAAAATTTATCACATCTTTGTCTAATTATCATACAGACGCAACGAATATACGCTAACGTAACAAAGCTTTTAACATTAACATAGTAATATTAAACATATCATAAACTTACCTAACTATCATAATCCAAAACGAATAATTGCAAACATAACAAAGTTTTATGCAGACACTAGCCAATAAAATAAAGTTCTTTGAATAAATATCGTAGTAAAGTGTAAAAGTTTACCGATCCTAAAGCAAGTAAATCAGTAAATCAAAACACCACCATCCCGCTCCCTCTCCCTCCCCTCCTCTCCCACAGGGACGACCGGGGGCGGGATTTTGCCGGGGCCGGGGCCGGGGGGGCCGGGGCCTTGCTCTAAGTTAGCCGGGGGGCCGGGGCCGGGGCCGGGGCCGGGGCCGGGGCCGGGGTTAGCTAAAATTAGAAATGTATGTCAAAAACACTGAAGTCTTAAAACTTAGGATGAAAATTAAATATAATTTCAATTAATTAATAAATTAATTTAAATTATAAAAAAGGAATACATTTAACTAATTCAATTAAATAAATATTTTCGAGAAATTTTTACAAAATGAATAATTTACTAACACCACTAGCTGAATAAACATAGATAGTATACATATATTGTAGGTAATATATATATATATATATATATATTATATATATAATAATATAATATATATATATATATTATATATATATATATAATATATATATATATATATATATATATATATATACTATATATATATATATATATATATATATATATAATATATAATCTATATTTGGAAAAAACTACTTTGTCGTAGTGATATATTTACTTTAGAGAGGAAGCCCCTTGGATTCTTTTTTAGTGTTATTCTTTACTGTCACTTCATTTTATTACTAAAATGTACACAACTTTAAACATTGTTAAGACACTTTTTTTTTTTCTTAATGACTACATTCTCTAAAAAGGAAAGCTATTTTCGATCCCGACATGCGAGATCTTCAGGCTAAGGGACTGGATTTCTTTCTTGACCTTCATCAGTTCAAGTGTGTTTCAGTTTGTCTGCTATTTTCTTCATGGTGTTTTGTTGAAATCTTTTGATTGTTTTCAGATATTCTTTTGTATAAAACTATCTTAACTTCAACCGGGATGTTAATTGTAGTTGTTACTAAATTAATAAATGCAAAAGGTTCCATGATTTTGCGAATGGTTTCGTGTGATTGATATTTCTGATCATCTTTATATGTTTGATATTGATAGAGTGGCCTGTGTTACGCCTATGACTTGTTAAAGCTGAATTTATGCTGTCCTTGTGCAGGTCATCTGTATGTTGATTTTTTCTTCTTTGCAAATCTATGGTTTCACCAATATATGTTTTATTGCAAGTATTGCAGGGGATGTGATATATACAGCTTTTGGGGGAAGATTTTCTTTTCGTTTGGGGGGTTTGAGAATTGTTTTTTAGGGTGATGTTATTTGATGGAATGAGTGTAATATGGGTGTTGCTATTTTTCGGGGAAAGGTGCTATAGTACCTCTTTTTTGTAATGTTATGTTGTAATGAGAGATTAATGAGCTATTTTAATATATGAAACGGGAAGGCCAATCTCTCATTACAACATAACTTCTTTCATTTTAATGACAAATATTACAAACAAACTTTCGGCCTGAGTATGGGATCCCCACTGTCTCCCATACTCAGTAACATATATATGGAACTAACAGAATTTTATCATATTTTACCCACCCTTTATTAAACAGTAGTTTATGGATTAGAATGTAGATGACATTGTTTGTCTTCCTCCTCACAACATCCAACGCGCTAATGATTGTCCTAAACTAATATAACTCTTTCATCCTTCAAAAGTTTTCAGTATGCGATAGAAATGCCTTCCAACACTCTATCCCTTCCTCGTATACCTTTAATCACATGGAAACAATTACTTGCAATTTACTATATATAGAAAACCAACATTCGCACCAAACTATAAACATTGGCTATCTAATCATTCCCCAAACACAAAATTAGCTGTTCTGTCATCTCTATTTCTCCGTGCCTTTCGTATATGCTCTCCCCCTCTTCTAGCACAAGAAACTAAATACATCCACAATACTTTTAAATCACTTTACTATCCTGAGTTTTTCATCACAAAAGCATTTAACAAAGCAAAAAAGAGGTACTATAGCACCTTTCCCCCGAAAAATAGCAACACCTCCTTTTTACCAATTCCTCAATTACCATTATATTCGTTAAAACAAATATTACCAAAAAATATTACCCTCATTCCATCAAATAACATCACCTTAAAAAAACATTCTCAAACCCCCAAAACGAAAAGAAAATCTCCCCCAAAGCTGTATATATCACATCCCCTGCAATACTTGCAATAAAACATATATAGGTGAAACCATAGATTTGCAAAGAAGAAAAAATCAACAAACAGATGACCTGCACAAGGACAGCATAAATTCAGCTTTAACAAGTCATAGGCGTAACACAGGCCACTCTATCAATATCAACAATAAAGATGATCAGAAATATCAATCACACGAACCATCGCAAATCATGGAATCCTACAACTACAATAAGCATCCCGGTGAAGTTAAAATAGATTTTATACACAAAATGAATATCTGAAAGCATCAAAATATTTCAACAACACCAATGAAGAAAATAGCAGACCAACTGAAAGACACTTGAACTGATGAAGATCAAAGAAAGAAATTCCAGTCCCTTAGCCCTGAAGAGGTCTCGCGTGTCGGGACGAAAATTAGCTTTTCCTTTTTAAAATTTATTTCATTAAAAAAAAAGTGTCTTTAACAATGTTTTATTTGTGTACATTATAGTAATAAAATGAAGTGACAGAAAGCAAAACACTAAAAAAGAATCCAAGGGCTTCTCTCTAAAAGTATATATATATTATATATATATATATATAATATATAATATATATATATAAAAATATATATATATATATATATAATATATATATATTATTATACAATAGTATATATATATATATATATATATATATATATTAATTCAATTAAATAAATAAATTGGAAGAAGAGACTTCTGAAGATATTTCCAGGTCATAGTGGAGATTTACTTCCATTAATTTTAGTCCTGAATATTTTAACAATAATATTTATTTCCTTTTCCGATCGTTTGATATATCAAATTTCGAATATTTTATGTTAAAAACTCGGAAAAAATTATAATTTTGCCTCAATTTTTAATTTGAAATCATAGGAAAAATATAAAAAAAAATTGATGATCGTGCAGACAAGTTTATAGAATTGGCTTATATTTAAAACCAAGAATGTAAACTACCTTAACATATATTTTTAAATTTTGTTTTGATTTAAAACCCTCTATTAATTAGTGTAAATTTACAGTTAACCCCGGTAGAAACCCCCGGTTTTTCCTGATTTTTGGCCGGGGCCGGGGGCCGGGGCCGGGGCCGGAATGGCCGGGGCCGGGGCCGGGCCGGGGCCGGGGCCCCGGTCGGTTCCTATCTCCCACCCACCCTTCCATGATCCTGTGTTCTATTGATTCAATTGTCACCATTTTCGAAGTATCATTTTCGGATAAACATAAACACAAAATAAGTCTTTATATATTTTTAACAAACGAATATATGCTACGTAAAGCATTGTTTTCACATTAATAAAGCTAACATAGCATTACCAGAACTAAGAATATATGTACAACGACAAACCTAACAAACCTTACGCACGAATAAACTAATAACATTAACAAAGTTCAATACTTAGCAACAGTAAAGTACCTATCACAGAAGCGTACAAATCGTAACCTAATTCACACTTTTTCAACCATATCTCTAGCATATCAAATGTTAATTTACATTAACATGTCATATTTAACAAAAATTTAAGCGTAACCCCGTCTAATTATCATATGACAGCGAATAATAAAGCTAACGTA
>JABUQX010129913.1:15000-28744 GCA_015478945.1 Trachelipus rathkii
CGTTCCTTAAATTTTCTAAATGAGGTTTCCCATTTTTTTCGATAAGTACGTTCTGTTTATTAACTTTTATAACTTTAAAGGGGCCGACATAGCGGGGAGCTAATTTGCCGGTATTAAACTGTGTCTGCCGCACCACGACAAATTTTGCCTCATGTAACCCTTTAGGCACAAAGACGTGTCGATTTTTATAATTGGTGTGTGGAGCCAGCGGCTGCGCCAAAAGGGCGGCTAGCTTTTTAACATATGCATTATATTCTATTGGGGCCGTTTCCGAAGCAGGATCCACTAATCCACTAGGTATTGCTATATTTTGGCCAAACATCAAGTTTGCGGGGCTGAGACCGTTCTTTGTTATCGGCGCGAGTCTCAGAGTGAACAACACCATAGGTAAGAGGCTCGGCCAGTCGGAGGGGCTTAAATCATGTTCCTGCAACATACATCTCAGACAAGCCAGCAAATTCCTATGACTTACCTCCAGGAGGCCATTACATCTAGGATTTGAGCTACACGTAGTCCGGTGCTCCATTCCCACGGCCCTACACACTTCCTCAAACAAGCGACTAGTGAAATTCGCACCTAAATCCGAAATAATTACCTGAGGAATTCCACAGAATGGAAATAGCTCGTGAATGAATGCATTCAATATTTCTCCCGAATTTATTTCTTTAAGAGGCACAGCGAACAAGTACTTACTGTAGCGGTCAATTAAGGTAAGTAGGTATTTGTATCCTCTTGCATTAGGTAACTTAAGTATGTCAACATGAACGGCTTGAAACTTCTTCGTCACTTCTTTAAAAACACCGTAATCAGGACTTATGCCTGGTACTGTTTTATTTTTTTGACATGCTGAGCACGTGCGGATAAACTGTTTTATTTTTTTATGCATGTGCTGAAACACAAATTCATTTTTTATGCTCAGGAGGGTTTTATTCACACCCAAGTGTCCTTTATTGTGGTATTCGCTAATTACCTTCTGCACACTCTTTTCCGGCACAAAAACGCGCGAATAGTTTAAAGAGACATCGACCACTAATTCTATCTCCTTTTTGTTATAAAAGAATTTCTGCCTTATTAACTTCAAAGTTGTTTTCTCTCTCTTCGCCATCAGATCATTAAGGTATTTATCTGACTGTTGGTGCTGTCTAATTTCTTCAAAGTCCAAATCTCGCTTGAAATGCGAGAATAATATTTTTGCATTTTTATCAAACGTTGTTACTAAATTTATTTTTGCAATTTCCAATATGGCCGCTTCAGTGCGACTACTATTTTCATTTCGACAAGAAAGATCTATCGGTGCACATTCATTCATCACCAAGTTAATAGCACCTACGTCAGTCGCTATAGTATTCTCAGCCGATTGCTCATTGGCCGTCGTTAATCGGTGGGCGGAGTCAGAGACTACACTATTTGGACCAGCATCTTCTCCTACCTCATCTTGGGCAATATTATTTGCAAGTAAATATTTTAATAACGCATTTTGATTTTCGGTAATTAACTCCATCGTGATATTAAAAGTACTCAAAATAGCGAGTTCCCTCAATTCCCTAGCATTATAATTTTGTACATCATTAGCATGGTTTATTTTATATACAAACGCCCGCGAACACGTACAGATACGCACATGCTTTCCCGCTAAAATTGCCCCATATTTCTTGAATAATTTCGTTAACCCCAATAAAAGCTTATTTACTGGCAAATATCTTTTTTCTGTTGTATTAAAAGACCCACTATAAAAAGCAAAAGGAGTCCCATTCTCATCGTCCGACATAATTACCGTATTAAAAGCTTTATGATTTGCATAAATGTACACTTTGAGAGGCGCATCAACTGCTGGAAACCTGAGCCGAGAGGCGTGACGAATCGCTTGTTTTATATCTACAAAAGACTTCTCAGCCTCGGGAGACCACGTGATTTTTTTATTAGAGCTATTTTTTCCCTTTAAATAATTATACAAAGGCAATGTTAGATTTGTAAAACACGGTATATTTTGACGGTAAAAGGAAATTCGGCCAACAAACGAACGTACTTCTTTTATGGTTACCGGCCGAGGAACATTAATTATTTCCTTAACTTTTTCAGATAATGGCGCAAGCCCTTCTTCCGTCAAGTCAAAACCCAAATAACTTAATCTTTTTACCCCAAATTCGCATTTTTTTTTTATTTAAACAAATTTTAAAATAATTTAATCTCTCAAATACTTGTTTAAGTACCAACACGTGGTCTGATAAATCTTTGGTCCCTATCAAAATATCGTCTAAATACACGTGTACACCGGGAATGCCTTGAAGTAATATAGTTAAAAATCTCATGAAACATGAGCTCGAATTTTTAAATCCCATCGGTAATTGTCTAAAAGAAAAATTTCCGATCATTGTACTAATAGTAAAATAATGTTGATCGGCTTCTGCCAAAGGCAGTAAATAGTACGCGTTCGTGACGTCAAGCTTACTTAATACCTTTGTCCCATGAAGCCCACTAAATATATCATTTATATTCGGCATAGCAAATACATCATTTTTCGCCACAGAATTAAGTTTTCTAAAATCACACACGATTCGTACCCCTCCCCCATTTTTTTCCAAAACGCTGATTGGGAAACTCCATTGCGATGGTGCCCTCTTTAAAACTTTCGCTTTTACTAAATTTAATAGCTCCCTCTTTGTTTGTTCGAATAATTTATGAGGAATACGACGAGGTTTCATTTTTATTGGAACTCCGCTTATATTAGTTTTATAAGGAAAGAGTGAAGCTAATTCCTTCAAGATAGCAGTTGGAATGCTCGTCTCCTCTCCCCCACGTAAAGCACAAGTATCCCCCCCCCATTTCTATTCTTAAGTTTCGACTCAGCGTTCCCCCCTCCCCCAAATTCTCTGAACAAATCATCCCAAGCTTTAAGCTGCTCTTCCCGAGCCTTAAAATTTTCCGGTAAATATGCATTTATAAATAAATGTTTAAATTCAACTACCAGATTATTAACTATAGGTATATCACTAAAAAGTTCATTATGAGCTACAGAAGAAGAAAATTGAGAGAGAGTATGAATAAAAGCCTTATCTCTACAAATTGTTTTATCACACAAATTTATACATTCCTTGCTCTGAGTATCAGTTAACATATCTGTTTCAAAATTAATATTAAATGAAATTTTTTTTAAAAACGGCATACCTAATATACAAATAGGTAATCTTGTTGTTAAAAATTCTACATCATAAGTTCTCTTTAAACCAAAATCAATTGTAACAATTTCGCGCGAGTATATGTCAATTACGGTATCATTTGCTGCTTTAATTTGACCAATAATCGATACATTCAGGTCTCCATCCATAGGGAGTAAATTGATCTCACTCCCTGAGTCGATAATAAAGACTCTTTTTGATATTTTATCAACAATAGTATAAAGTTTATAATTTCTTACATTATTTAATACAGACAAATTATTTATGACCTGATTTTCTCCAGTCGGAGCATCCGTAATTAATATATTTTGTGAGCCGCTATAAGCCAGCGTGGGTATCGTATGGGTCACATCGATACTCTTGTCAATAGTCAGAATACTCAGAGCTTCCTTGGAAGAAGATGACCTCCTTGTACATGCCAGTGAGCACCTTGCTCGTTACTCTTAAAATTACTCAAAGCTACATTATTATTATTATTTGTGACTGTGTGTGTGTGTGTGTGTGTGTGTGTGTGTGTATTATTATTATTATTATTATTATCATACCCATTAGAATGATACCAAACATACCTATTATTATTCATATTAATATTATTATTAAACCTACTATTAGACACCAATTATTTACTGCTTCGTCCCAGGTAAAATACATTAAAAATATTCACCTCCCCCTCTAACTCCTGTTCGAGGGGGGATCTGATGCGTTTCCCTGCCTTCTTTGGGGATGTGACTCATGGACTTGCTGACTTTCTCCATTTGGCGGGAATACCAAAGAATACATAGGACAAAATTCCGAATGACAGGTGTAACTTCTATGGAGGTATCTGGAGTGTGGTTTACATAACTCTCCTAGCAACTCAGCATTTACAGTGTTGCCTTGTTTACGTTCTCTATGAGCATTTCTTCTATTTTGAAATGAAGGTTGTTCTTCTGTACGAGTCGGTTTGGCAGCGGCCTCACTCAGCTGTCCTGCGACTTTGGTGAGAGACTTGAGAAGCCCTTTCATCTCTCGAAAGAACTCTTTGTTTACTTTAGCCTCTTCTGAAACTTGAGAATCGTTGTTGTTGTTTGTATTTCGACTCTCTCCATATGAGCCTCTCTCGTGTGTTTGGAACTGTTCTCCTTGAAGATGATTCACGGCCCCCCAATATTCTCTCCCCCTTCTCTCGTGGGGGGTTTCGTAGTCGTTCCTATAAAAGTTCTTATATAAGTTATCTGCTACTTTTGTAATTTTTTCAAGACTGCTATCGTCTGCCAGAGTCATTAAACTTTCTTGTATGCGAGATGGAAGCTCATTAATAAACAACTCATGAACAAACGGAGCACTGTTTTCAGCAAGCAGATCGAATCCTATTCTTCCCATAACATCCCGAACTCTTGCTAAGTAAACTGAAGGAAGTTCTTCTTTTTTTCTTCCTTTTTTGAAAATTTCACTGATTTGACTTCTCAAATTTGGGGCGTAAGCTTCCTCTATCGACGCAATTAACTTTTGAAAGCAATCTCCCCCCAATGGAAATTTGATGGTTGCTACAATATCATGGGGAAGGACGGAAGCCAATATTCTTACGCGTTCTCTTGGATCATCCACTCCATTAAGTTTGAAAACGGTAATCGTAGTGTGTAACCAAGTCATCATATTACGCAAATCTAACTTTGGAATGGCGCCAATCGGCAGACTGGTCTTTGGAGTCCCCCCCAACGAGGGGGAGACTGTGGGGGTAACAGATCTTGCTCGTAGCGGGGTATGTAGGTCCTGACTTCCTTCCCCATCGGAGTTCGAATTTGAATTTTCTTCTCTTCGAATTGGAGATTTGGGGGATGAGTGGGGAACTGCAGCTGCTTTTACTGTAGTACTTGCCTTTCCCCTACTTCTCCCGGTCTTAAATCGGGGAGATCTTTTTTTATGGCTAGGCATGTTAAATTCTCTTCTGCCCGTTTCTTCTTCTTTATTTTTTTTTTTTTTTTTTTTTTGAAAGCACTATTTTTACTGGGTAACGACTTTTTATTTTCTTTTAAAAAGGAAATTTTCTTCACGCTACCACTTACGTTGTTAGCATTAATAATATAGACCCTCAAGACTTACTTCTTTTTAATAACTTATAAAAAAATTTCTTCACTTGAGTAATTAATGCCATTTTTCACATTGACAATCACCACTTTTTATTATTATTATTATAATTATCTGGCCCTTTTTATCAAAAGGTTGTAATGACTGATGTCGTTCTGGGGTTTACCAAAACTATGTACAAAGACTGATCTCTATAATGATTAATTGGCCCTATTCAAGAGATCACTTTGATATAGCAAATAATAAAATAGTTTTGGAATAGTGAAACGTTCTTTATTTATTTCTTTATTAATTATGTCTAATGACTATTTTACATGAACACACATTAAGATATTTCACAGTTCAAAATTTAATTGCTTTTAAAATACTTTTAATTTAATTATCATTACAGTATCAATTTTAGGCCCGAGAGAGTATCGAGATGTTGGCTCTCTGCTCTACATTTTCTAACTAACTGAATTCCCATAGGCACTCCAAGGGTGACAAGAGTCACCTCGGTGACCTTGATAATATACAACAAGAAAGAAGGCACCAATTATTTCGGCTTTTACAACAGGACTTCTACAAGGTTTTCTTCCAACTGTGTACCAGAAATCTTGGTAGCACTTACATATATCATTTATAAATTTTATAAAATATATATATAAAATATATATATATATATATATATATATATATATATATATATATATATATATATATATATATATATATATATATATATATATATATACTATATATATATATATATATATATATATATATATATATATATATATATATATTGGAGCTCACGTTGATGTTATTATGTCGAACGCGCTTGCCAAAGAATGATCTTATCACCTGGATTGGGTTTGGAAAAGAAAATCGAATAGGATTTAAATTCTGAATTTAGCTTTTATAAAATGTCACAGACTTATTGGAGTCAGGAGTGAAATAAGTGACTTTTTATATTGGTTACTTGATAGATTACCTTTGACTTCGTTTAATAAAATATTTATGAATTTCTTATGTATAGAATATTACGAACATTGCTGTTATAGTTAGCAGAAGTAAAATTATTTAAAGGTGGGATTTTATATTTAAGTATTAACCAAATTAGACTCCATGTGATGTACCGCGATAGTATATTTTGTTTAAGAAGACAGGTTATTATTTGAATTAATAGTATTGCTGTATATATATTGGAGTGTATTTTACCGTCTTGAAGAATAAGGGTTGATTGTTGTAAATATTGCAATTTGGGTATAAATGATAAAGGGGATAATTAATTTGAGTTGTTTTTGTGTTTTGTAATATGTATGTGTATATGTGGGGAGTTTAAGGAATTTAAATAATTAAATAAAGATTTTAATAGATAAATAAAGTTTTAACGGGTGTAAATTTTAAAGAAAAAAGAAAGGAGAAAAGAAAGTGTAGGAATAAATATAAATTGATAGAGTGTAGGTTTTAACCTTTTATATTATCATTTTAACCTTTTTTATTATTATTGTTATTATTGTGGGTATATTTGGTGAGCGGGGTGGTGGCCTTAGGTGTTGGGAGGCCTAGGGTGGGAGTCCCACAAAGCGTGCAGCCTGAGTGTATATATAGAAGAAGGGAAAGATGGGGAGGAGAGAGGTAATTAGGGTGGATGTATGAACGTGAGAGGGGTAAACGAGGATTTGAAGAGGGAGGAAGTGGGGTTAATGTTTGAAGAAAAGGTTGGATGTGCTAGGGGTAACTGAAACTAAGCTGAAGGAAAGAGGAGATGGACTTTGTGTCTACAAAGGGTATGATATCAGGGTGGTTGAGAGAGTGAGAACTGAGGAAGGGTAGAATAGTTATGAGGAAAGGTTGTGGGATAAGGTAAGGTTGTGCAACAGGTGAGTTCGAGGATAATGTGGGTAAAGGTGAAATTCGGGGGAAATGTGGGTTTTTATATGCGCATATGCACCCAGTGAATGGAGCCGAGGGAGGAGGAGAAAGATTTTGGTGTGAGTTGTGAGTGTTGGAAGTTTCGGGGTAGTGATGGATTGTCTGTGAAGATTTGAATACAGGAGTGGAGGAGGTGGGAAGAATATGGGGACCAGTGGGGTAGGAGAGGAATGTTAATGGAGAAAGTCTGTTAGAGTTATGTGTTGAAAGAAGATAGTGGGGAATACCTGGTTCAAAAAAAGTGAAAATCATAAGTATACATGGAAGAGTGATAACGGGGGGAGGGCGGTACTGGATTATGTGTGTGTAAATGGGAAGGATAGAGGTAGATTACTAGATGTAAATGTATTTAGAGGGGCGGGGAGGGGGATATCGGATCACTATTTGGTGGTTGCTAGGATAAGGGTGGGAGGAGAGGTGACGGTTAGGGAAAGGGGAGAAAAGAGGAGAGTAGAAGTGATAAAGGTGGAAAAATTGGAGGAGACAGTGTGTAAGAGGGAGTTTAGGAGAGGTATGGAGGATAGGTGGAGAGACGTGAGAGGGACAGGAATTGGGGAGGTGGAGGGGAGTGGATGAGATTTAAAGAGGCAGTATCATGAAGAGGCTAGAGAAGGGTATGTGGGTAAAGGGTGGGATTTAAGCAGAAGGAAGAGTGAATGGTGGGTGAGGGGTAGGAGAGGGTGGGTGAAAAGGAAAAAGGGAGCTTATGTGAAAATGCAGGAAGTACCTGGAGAGAGAAGCTACAGGAGAGAGGAATATAGAAGGGTTAGGTGGAGGAAGCAAGGGAGGCGGTGGAGAGGACGAAAGAAGAGAAGAGCAAAAAAGATGAATGTAGTGGCAAGAAAAGTGACGGAAAATTTTGAATCGGGGAGTAAGATGTTCTGGAAAGAAGTAAATAAAAAAGGAAGAAGAAGGAGGGGTTGGGGAGAGGTTAAGGGAGGGGATGGGGAGTGGATAGGAGGAGGGGATGGGGGTAGGAAGAGGTGGGGGAGTATTTTAGTGGATTATTGGGACAGATAAGTGATGGGTGAGGGGAGGGGAGGAAAGATTTTACAGAGGTGGGGATGGGAATAGTATTGAATTGGGGAGGAGGGGAGGATGAAATACAAATGGAGGAAATTATTAGGGCCTTGAATAAAGGAAAAAGGGAAGTCCACAGGTCTGGATGGTGTGAGAATGGAAATGTTACAGAAGGGAGGTAAGAGGGGTGGAGGAATGGCTGTATAGGTTATATAATATATGTTGGAGGAGTGGTGAGGTACCACAGGATTGGGAGGATGGTTGTTTGGTTCCCCTGTATAAGGGGAAAGGGGATAGGATGGAATGTGGGAATTATAGAGGTATATGTCTGTTAAGTGTGGTAGGGAAAGTGTATGGGAGAATATTGGAAGAATACTGATTGAGAGAGTGAGAGGTTTAACGGAGGGGAGAATGGGGAGAGAGCAAAGAGGGTTAGGGAGAGGGATTGTGTGGACTTAAGTGTTTATAAGGCTTGTGGAGAAAAATATAGAGAGGAAAGGGAAGGGTGTAGATTGTTTTTATAGGTTTAGAAAGCATATGATAGAGTGAAGAGGGGGGAATTATGGAGGTGTTGGAGAAGGGTGGGGGTAAATTAGGTAAAAGTATTGCAGGGCCTTTTAAGAATAGTAGAATGTGTGTGAGAGTGTTAGGAGGGGGGAGAGAGAGATGTTTGGGGTGGTGAGAGGATTGAGGCAGGGGTGTGTAATGGTGGCTATTCAATTTGTTTATGGAAAGTGTTTGCAGAGGAATGGTGAGGGGGGGGAGGGGGTGGAATTGATGAATGGGAATGATAGAAGGGAAGTGAACATGATACTGTTTGCAGACGATACTGCCCTAGTGGCGAAGAACGCGGAAGGGCTGAGGTATTTGGTGAGGGAGTTTGAGAGAATGTGTGGACAAAAGGGGCTCAAAATAAATCCAGGTAAGAGTAAAGTGTTAGTGGAGGAGGAGGAAGAGAGGAGGGGTTAGAGGTTAGAGAGGTTAGAGGTTAGAGTAGGGGGGTAGTATTTCTGGAAAGAAGTAAAGATTTTTAGATATTTAGGGATGGATGAGAGGGGAGGGATGAAGGAGGAGATAGAACATAGAGTAGGAGAAGGAATGAGAGCTTTGAGTGGTCTGAGAGAATTATGGAAAGGGGGGGATTTATCACAGAAAGTTAAGATAAGTATGTTTGAAAAAATTTGTGTACCAGCGGTGTTGTATGGGTGTGAAACGTGGGGGTTGAATGCCAGGTCCAGGAAGAAGTTGGAAGTATTTGAGATGAAGGGATTGAGAGCGGTTTGTGGGGTTAGCAGAAGGGAGATTAGGAATAGGGTGGTGAGGGAGAGATGTGATTGGAGGAATGGGTTGGTGGGAAGAGCGGAGAAGGGAATGTTAAGATGGTATGGGCATCTAGTGAGAATGGAGGAACAGAGAGTGGTTAGGAGAGTTTGGGAGGCGGAGGGGATAGGAAGGAGAGGAAGGGGGAGACCAAGAAGGAGGTGGATGGATGGAATAAAGGAGATGCTGGAGGAGGGAGGGATGAGGGAGGAAGAGGGTAGGGTGTTGGCGAGAGATAGAGTGGGGTGGAGGAGGTGGGTGAGGGCGAGATGAGGGGAGGTGTGAGTGAGAGAGGCTGTACGTACCACTACCCCGCTCAAGCGAGAGGGAAAAAGTGAAGGTAAAATAAATAAATAAATATATATATATATATATATATATATATATATATATATATATATATATATATATATATATATATATATATATATATATATATATATATATATATATATACCTGTATATATATATATATATATATATATATATATATATTAAAACCAATGCTACAGTAAAACTGGGCACATTTTTGGAATCAGCGTAAAAAGTTAGTTCTGAAACGTATTAAATAACTATGGCTAATGAAATAAATGATTATAAATAATTATAAATAACAAATAATATGTTAATCTAATGTGGAAAATTTTATGTTCTCTGATTCTTGAACACAGTTCACTTTAACGGGGTCTTCATTTCTTCTGTGTAAATTCACATAGTTCGTTGTAACGGGGTTTGATTTACGAAGTGTTAAATTTGTTGTATATATATATATAGATATATATATATCCCTACCCTATATCTCTATACATATATATATATATATATATATATATATATATATAGGGGCAAAATAGGGGCTCGAGGACAACGGGCATCAGGGAACATTTTCCATACCCCCGTACTAAGGAAGGGGTGGAACCCCGCGACACCCAAGAATACCAAGAGCGGTGAGAGTTTCAGGTCCCTCCCCGGAGGGAAGGTCCGGTTCCCCGGAAGGCCGAGACCCCGACTCCTGCCATCGGTGCGGTATACCCTTTGGGTATTCTTTAGTTTTTAACACCAACAATTGGCCCAAAGGGCAACGTAAGGGTTACGTTAATTAAAATAAGTTTAAAATTACTATTCTACATTTTATTAACTTTTTTAAAAACCGCTTTTTTTTTTTTTACAGTGTTTCAGTACTACCTTTTTACGCTGATTCCAAAAATGTATTCCGTTTTACTGTAGCATTAATAGTTTTTAAGATACATATGACAGCTTCTAATGGAAACATTTGATATATATATATATATATATATATATATATATATATATATATATATATATATATACATATATATATATATATATATATATATATATATATATATATATATATATATATATATATATATATATATATATATATATATATATATATATATATATATATATATATATATATATATATATCTATATTTGTGGCTATTTCGAGATGTGCCATAAGCACGAAAACGGCTGAAGGGAAGGAAAAAACATAAAAGGAATAAAAAAAGGTTGCCATATCTCGAAAACTACAAAAGCTACAGAAAAAGGAATACATATTTGGAATCCTTGTAAAATTTTGGTTCGGAAAATAAAAATAAACATAAAAATTGGCTATTTTTTTTGGGGGTGCTGGAACATAGTATATATATATATATATATATATATACTATATCTTTCACTACATAGTATCTATATATATTATTTGTAAAGGTATTACAAGGCAATTTGAGAACTTCGAGCCGACGGGAACCTGGGGGACGTTTTTCCATACCTCGTAGGGAGGGCGGAGGAACCCCGCATTTTAAATACCAAAGAGCAGGGGTTCAGGACCCCTCAGTAGTCCTACCCATGGTAGGAAGGCCGAGAGACTATCCTATCAGTGCAGTGTGTATCTGCTAGGGTTTTTCTTTAGTTAAAAAAAGAGCAAAATTTAATAGAAAGTCTATATATTTTAACGAACTAAAAGGTCTCTAAATAGGCCCTCTAATCATATTACTATAATTATTAACAATCATTTTAATTTTTTATTTTTTACATTTTCTTAACTAAATTACAAGGGTTCCAAAAATGTATTCCTTTTCCTTGTAGTTGTAGGTTTTGAGATATAATTTTTTTATTTATTTTTATTTTATTTTTTTTTACATTTTCCACTAAAATTGGACCAACATTCCAGCAATGTATTCCTTTTCCTGGTAGCTGTTGTAGTTTTTGAGGATATGGATTGTGGCTCTTCTAGAGGCTGACCTTATATATATATATATATATATATATATATATATATATATATATATATATATATATATATATATATATATATATATATATATATATATATATATATATATATATATATATATATATATATATATATATATATTATTTATACATAAGCTTTTTTTTTTTATCACTCATTTACTAGGAAAAATTGTTAATATCAGTTAATACTAATACCGTTATATTACGAAAATAGCACTGTTGCAAAATTCTTACCAAATAAAAATGTTCGAATCCATATAATCAAAATGGGTAAAACTCCATGATTTATAATAATTTTGTATTAAATTATATTTTATAAATTATAATAATAATAAATTAATAAATTAAATTTATCTGACAATTTCGCAAAAATATTTCAGCCACAATATTATATCGTAAATTTTTATAATGTATTTTAATTAAATATCTTGATGGCTTTGAAATAATGACTATTTAGTTCATTACAGAAAATGTATTTCATTTTTTAACTTGTGCAATTGAAATACAGTTTTTTAAATTATTAATTATTTTTAAATTATTTAAATACTGCTTCTCTTTCACGTTTTTCTTTTCTTCGTTTAAAACACCCCAAAACACAATTTTTTAGCCTATCTGCTTTTCGTTAAATTATTCCCCCCAAAACATTTCTCCATTCCGAAGCAAAATGATCATTTTTTCTTACTTTATAAATTATTTTTTAATATTTAGAACTATTTGATCCTGTTCGATACCAGTTAAATTAATTGTTACTATCATATAATAGCAATATATGAAAAAAAAGTAAAAATAAAACAAAATAGGCCCATGTATATAACAGAAAAGGTCCTAAACTAACACACAAGCATACGAACATATATTAATATACACAAAATTGTGAGTGTGTGTGTGTATTCTCCTTTACGTATTACTGAGTATTTTGAAGAAAAAAATTAAAAATAAAAAGCCAACCAAGCAAAAATTGTATTTTCGTTCTAATTTTTTCTTCTTTTAAAAGCAAAATCACTCCCCCCCGCCTTCTCCTTATTCTTTCAGCTTCTTTCCCCATTACACAACGCATTTTCCCCTCCCCCCAATTTTCGACTCCATCCCCTTCATACTTTTCAACAGAAAAAAATCAAATCGATTTAAATCAACTGATTTTTTACGTGATTTTTTTATTTAAAAAATCATGATTTTTATTTTTTTGATTTTTTAGCGCCATTTTCTTAAATTAATAATTATTCCTAGTTATCACCTGATTAATGAAAGAGTATATCTCATCTATATAATAAGTAAATTCATCAATGTACTGTAGTTTCAAACCATTTTTAATAAAGAAATAAATAAAATTAGAGTACCCAGATATTATAATATATATATATATATATATATATATATATATATATATATATATATATATATATATATATATATATATATATATATATATATATATATATATATATATATATATAATTTAAATAACAATAACTAATATTTATTTTTACTAAATTTATTAATTAGGTAATAATCAGTTTGAAATAAATTTAAAAAAAAAAAAATTAATAAAGCTTAGTGCAAAAAACAAAACAAATAAAAAAAATAAAGTAAAGAAATCAAAAGAAAATAAAATAAAAAATAAAAAATCAAAAATCAAAAATAAAAAATCAAAACAATAATAATAATCAAATCAAAATCAAAAATCAAAAGAAATCAAAAACTAAATTGAATTTTTTTCTTAAAAATCAATAAAATCCCTAACTCCTGCAAGTTTTCAATAACCTTAAAAATAGAGAACTAATACTACTACTACTACTACTACTACTACATTAACTTTCTTTTTCTAATATATCTATATATATCTATATATATATATATATATATATATATACTATATATATATATATATATATATATATATATATATATATATATATATATATATATATATATATATATATATATATATATATATATATACT
>JABUQX010129914.1:0-30000 GCA_015478945.1 Trachelipus rathkii
TAATCTATTAGTTCAAGTCGTCTCCATTTTCAGGGCACGCTATTAAACCTCATTTCTTGTAGGCTTCATGAATATTCCCACAGCTTTCGGGGGTGCGGTAAAAAATATCTACAAATAGGTGGTTCACTCGTTATCAATTATACATGATTGAAACCTGTAATAGGAGATTAAAAGTGTATATTTAATTGCGGGTATGACTTTATATTTTTTCATAAGCTTCATTAAAAAAACTAATTATATTCCTAGTATGTTTTTCAGCAAAGATTATGAAGGGCTAATAATATATATTAATATATGAGTCTTTACACTTGAGTCAATAGAGTGAGGGCAAACTTATATATTAATAATACTTGTTACTTATTTCTGTAAATTGTAATTCTTGTTAATGATATTACTACTTATACTTAAAATGTGCTCCTTTATATAATGTATATAATTAATTCGTCTCAAGATTACGCCTTAAGACATCTAGGTCCACTCTTGGGTCACTCTCACCTTTCTTTTCTGTATGACGATTTTGCAATGCCAATACACAAAATTCTTATTAAATAATCTAACCAATTATAAGAAAGTGAATAAAAATGTGAGAACCTTCATACTTTAACTATTTCTACCAACTACGTGAATCTGCGTCAGCTACTAAAAGGTCAGAGAGCTCTATAAATTTTATTCATTGAGGCATTTCTATTTCACCATGTACTCTAACTCTGAACCTATTAATTTTTTTACTATATCATTATGATACAACAAATTATTATTTGTTGATAGATGGATTCATTAAATATCAAGAAAGTAGGGCTTAACACACAAAGATTTATACACATGAAAACTTAGAAATGAGTAAAACTTTATTTTTTCTATCATAGAGATTTTCAATTTAATATGACATTAAAAATAGATGTTATAAAATTATTATTCCACTGAGATTGTTACGTTAGCTTATTTAAATTATGTAAGTGGTATTTTAAAATTAGATATTTTATTTAGCTATAAAATGGCAGGTAGTCACTTAGGGCAGACTTAAGTTATCATTATATACTATCAACGTTTAATGCTTAAAATGTGATCTATATTATGTTAGATAACTGAGTGTATGTCAAAAATTGGCTAAACTAATAGAAATAAATAAATAACATATAAATTTATCAGGAAATAATCCAATATCAATATGTAGGAAAATGATAAAAATAAAATAAAAATATTGAGGGTATCTCCAGGAATTTATACTATAATCATAACATGTACTTGCACACATGTCTCGAGAGTCAATCGAAGTAGCCTGGATAGGGGATTACTTTTGTTCAAACAAATCTCTTTAAGTAAGTACACAATAAGCCGTCTACACGTACCGTTAACGCTAAGCAACAGAGTCTACGGATACAGATATAGACACTCCGGCAGTGCTTGTGAAATAATCTCACTCCAATTTGAGCGTGTCCTGAAAAATACACGGATTGTTTTAGCTGTATTTGTAAAGTCTTCTATAAAGACAATGTATCTTGAGACGAGTCCTCTAGAGGTACCAGTTGTAGCTCTGAATGTGAAAATGAGGATATCTTCATGCAATAAATAAAATATCTGGTCTGCTCGCAAGAATGAATGAAAAATAATAAAACAAGTATAAAATATTAGTCACCACTGCAAAAACTTTTGCTATTAAGGACATGTCTCCAAGAAGTGTCAAGATATTACTAAGTGATAATAAAATCAATGAAATTATAGAAATATAGCATAATAGGACTCTCCTACTTTATAACCAGCTTAAACCATTGTATTTGGTATTACTAAATATTAATTACGCCGTAACACATATTCATATAAATGAATTCTTAATTTTATATATTATAAGATAAATATATAGAAAAATGTCAAAGGCCCTTATAGGATTCGACGAAATGACAAAGGATTATTATTTATCATACCCATTATATATATATATTGTAGTGACTTCAAGCAAAATTAATAGTTGGGCGTGCTGTGTTAACACCAATTTTTTTGAGTATTGGTAAGTTTTAATATATACTGTGTAAAAAATACATATATTTTTGATATAATTTCGATTTTATAATACAGATAATTAAACATTTACACACTTTAGTGTTGACTGTAAATTATTAATTTGTATTTATAATTAAAAAAATATTATATTATTCTGGGGAAATGTACAAATGCATAACTATATATATATATTATATACTTATCCGATAATAGTATCGGTATCAAAAAATAAGCCGAGTAATAGCCTAGATATATTATCGGGGAGTGGTACTCAGACTTCTTGGCCGAATAGGCCAACAGAAAACACTCATCCAATATTACTCTACGCCTAAAAAACTATAACAGCTACAGAATATTCGGGAAAATAAATTACACAATGTCTTATTGCAAACTTAAATTATACATAATGAAAGTTTCAATGATTGATTGAACTTAAAAAATGAAATGATTTTTTTTCCTATAGAACTTGTATTTAATCATTGATTTTCTAAATGTTTAGAATATTTTTAGTAGTTTTTCTTCTTATAATCATCTTAGGGTCTTGGTGTCAAGCTCATTATAATAACAAACTCTGAATAAGTAATGTAACATTGTTTCGTAGTCTTTGTCATATCTAAGATATAGAAAAAGAGAAGACATGCAAATTGACGTACCACCTATTATTAATAATACTAAAGAAGATAAATATAATTTTTTCTTCATCTGATTAAGAATTACTGCTAGACATCTAAAACTAATGTTTACTTTTTTTTCATAATATTTTTTTTCAATTGGTGACGGTGACGTCTATTCTCGAACACCGACGCCAGTTTTGAAATCTTAGGGTGACAGAAAATGGTGAAGAGAGAGAGCTGGAAATCCATACAACACGTTAATTTTGTCCCCCACTACTGTATGAGAGTCCTTCTCGCTAGATAGACTTCAGAGCTTTTCGCACATGTTGGTTTGGTTTATAATCACACTAGGGAGAATTGTATTATTAGTTTAAATCCTGAACTAAAATATATATGTACTTATTATGCAAATCTGCGGAATCATATTCTGAGTACTGTATATTCATCAATAAGTTGAATAAATAGCTGGTAATTATATCATATTTTACACAGCTTTTGCCACACACGTATCTATAACACTAATTTTTGTCAATTTTACTTGTAATTGAAAATTATTTGGTTAATTTCATCCATAAAAATGTCTTCTGATAACAAAAAATGTTATTTATTTTTCATGTAGATATTCTAATTTTTTTTCCTTTACATGCCTGTTGCTTTCTGGAGGCTGACCATATATATATATATATCGTTATATATATTATATATATATAATATATATATATATATATATAAATATAACTATATAATTATATATATATGAGCGAATAAATACAATTATTATGATTGATTTAATGATTTAGCTATATATTAGATGATATAGGTCTCATCATAATATTAGTGAGCGGATATTTACAGTTTATCGTAAATTACAAATCGATTGCGAAAGCTTTCGTATTATTTATTTTTTTTAGAAAAACTCAATTTTTGATTTACCATCCAGCCCTACTTATAATTTATATTATGATTTAACTCTTAAAAAAAAGAAAACAGTGGTTTCCCAACTTTTCACATCACTCCTGTGTAACCACAGTCATACTCAATTTAGAGTGAGTACAAAATTAGATTTAATCTATATATAAATAATTTTTATTATAAATATTATTGATTTTTTTTATTAATCTATAATATATAATTTATATGGATAAATATATATAAATAGATTATTGTAATATATCATTATTATAATTTCACTCTATATTATATATATATCTAATATATATATAATATTATATATAAATATTTATATATATATATATATATATATATACTATTATACTATATATATATATATATATATATATATATATATCTATATACTATATCTAGTATATAATATATATATTATATTTATAGAACATGAATCTATTTCATATATATTACTATATATATATATGCACTCACAAGTAATATATGGATCTATATAATCTATTTGATTATAAGTTTCACAGAATAGAATGAACTTGTTTTATTTTTAATAGACGAGGAATATTTATTATTTCCTTAATTTAAGAATTTGAAGACGAAGATGTATTTTCTAATATGTTTCATTTCAAAGTATATATATTTAATATAGTTATATTTTCTAATTTGCGTTATTGAGATACTGTCTTTTGAAGTAAAGTTTATAGCATACCTATTTAAGCAGTGACTATATCGGTGTCTTATCCGCATAAGTTTTTTCACCTCACCAATTTTCAGTCAGGCAGGATAACTAACTCAATTTATCATACACAGGGATTTTCCTTTTCCTCATCTGGTTAAAGAAAATTCTATAAGGTATGGATATCCATAAGAATAGGAAAATGTCATTATATAATATAAATAGACCTTATATTACATAGTTATGGGTACTTTAATGGACCATATATTCATATAAATAGACTTTCTAGTAATATTTTTTGGGTTTAATTTAGGTGTTATATATATATATATATTAATACTATAAAACTATATATATATATATATATATATATATATATATAAATTTATTATTATGATATAATTTATATAAGTTAAAAAAAATATTATAATAAGATGGATTGATATCATTGTTTCAGCATAATAAAATTATGGCAATAAGCCCGAGAATGCTTTTCCTTGGAGTACATTTCCTTTCTAGTCTCTCACAATTTTTTTCCATTATTTCTTTTACGAAAAGAAAATACCCACAGAAAACGGAGAACAACCATCACGTAGCACAGAAAACACCGTGAAGTGAGCCATGTTGACTAACCTCTGTCTCGAGCCTGTTCTAGGGGGTTCGTAAAAACATTGTAACAGGTCTATGGCTTACTACTATTTTACTTTTCATTAGCCCCTCTTCCAATATGGGATTGGGAGTACACTCTTCCAGAGAGATACGCTCTTTCATAGTGCTCTTGTTGTTATTTTAATTGAGAGAGGTGTCGAGAGGAGAGTGACCTTCACTCGGAACTCAACATCCTCTATATACGGTAGGTAATTGAGTATAATACTCAGTTACTCTCACCATTTGTCCTCTGTTGGCTTCGCTATACACATTCAGGATTCTGATGGACACGAATATCACTTCGAATATGTGTCCATGTAAATATCATACCTTTACAAAATTATATTATATAGTTATTAAATTAGTTAATATTTATAGTACATATTTATTTAATGTAGATGTCATTTATCATTTTTTTAGAGGAAACCTAATTAACTAATACGTTAATAAGCAAAGCTCTATGTTAATATTATATTATATAATGTTATATTAAACATGTTCATGAATATATATATATATTAGTTTATATTATTAAATTTCAATTATATATATTATATTTTATAATATATGATGTAATTCATTAATCGATCTGCTAAATTTCAATCACATCTAACTTTATATAGTGGTTATATTTTTCGCACAGGTTTTTTTTACTGGGTCTATATAATATTCCTATTTTAGTTTATGGATGTATCTTTTACACATTTTGGGTTAATTTTAATTTAATACCTTACTTATCTAATTACTGTACAAGTAGTATCATAATTGATAAAACTTATCAATATCAGTATCTACAAAAACTGTTTACTCTATGATAGTTATTATAAGCTATAATTGCGTCACATTATATAATCATAAATTCCTAAAATTTAAGTAATTATTGTATTTGGTAAAGTATATATAGTAGTGTATTTTATAATGGAGATTACTTAGAAATATACTTCAGCAAAGTTTAATTTCCAAAGGTACCATTTATTTCTTATTATTTATGTTTTTTGAGGTGTTTTTTGTTCATTATATATGAAAAAGAAATCCTCAGTGACTTTTGAAATAATTTTAACTAAAAGATATCTCAAGGTTAAAGTAATTTAGTGATAATATAATGGAGTTTTGAATAAAGTATGTCCTATTATTTGTATATATAAATTTTACTACACTGATTCCGTTTAATTTAAATAATAAGTACATAGAAATCATTACATTATTGTCATTCTATCATCAACCTTATATTATCTTATTTATTTATATGATATTGGTTTAATATTGGTTAACCAACTTATTTAAGGTCTTAGTAAATAAATTATATGCTTTTGCCTTATAGTAGTTATAAATGATCACAAGAAAGCGAATCAAAAAATTAGTCTTTATACATCTGATATTTATGTGAGTATAATTATATTCATATAACCAAGTCTGTAACATCTTATATCTGAAATTTATGGCATATAGAGGCTGAGTTAAATAATACTTCTAGTTTTTTCCGTCTCACGAATAAAAATTTAAGTATATACCTCATGCTTCTTTTCACTCACTGCGATATCTTATTCAAGGTGTGCTAGGGGCAAATTCGGAGAGATCACATAAAGCAACAGTTTCGCACTAGTAATCAGGCAACCTATCAAAAAAAAATTCAGCCTTTTGTTTGAGTTTAAAATCTAGTGGCTCCTGAGTTTCATTATATATGTGCGTGAGAGATCTGTTGATCCTATGGGTAAGAGGTACGCGAAACCATATAAAGATAGACCATGTCTTTATATAGCACTCGCAAATTCTTCACTGATTAATTTTCCATTCTCACATCTATGAAAGTTCTACACGTGAATCATCTTGAGAAAAATCAAGACACACTTATATTTATTATTCAACGGAAGCAGCCATCTTAGTTGTTTTTTTTGCAGTACGTAAAAATTTTTACGAACATCAGAAGTAACGATGTTAGGAACGAGGTTTACCATACGAGAGAGGCTTACTAAATTATGTCTCGCTTTGGTGTGTAACGTCACTTGATTTTCAGTAAATATAAGCTTAACACTTCTTCTCCTCCGCATTTTTCTGGCGGATATGCTTATAATCATTGCCTTTTACATATTGACTTAATTAAATATTCCTAACATATAATGTAATGTATCTTGCACAATCTATTACAGAGAGTAACGCTTTACACAACTTTTATAAACAGTTTTATTCTTACTAACGAGCGTCAGATACACGGTAATTTCCTAATATAAAGCCATATGATCTCTTTGAGAGTCTTATGAGTTAATATAAATGAAATACTGTGCCTATAGTATACAATAACCTCTCATACAGATAATATAAGTACGTTAAATTTCTTACTCACTCTTCATATCACTAATTTTTATACATATCGCTTATGGCATATCTTATATGTGCTCTAAATTTTAGTCCTATATGTAGCATTCTAATAACACTTATTTGAGCAATAATCATTTACTCCCTTTAAATTTAAAATTTCATTTGGCATGTTCTTTAAATCTGGCTTTTACTTAATTTTTTCATATATGATGTGCACCCTTGCATGTGATGTGAAACCCTTCCATGTTGGTTGTTTACAAATTTTGCAGAGAGCTTTTACATATTTCTATATCTCCTTGAGTAGCAAACTGAGCCAAGAGTGGCAATCTCTATATCAGCAGGGAGCTGACAACTACGACAACTAAAAACACAAATAGGTGCTCGAAATTCTAAATTCAAATTTCACTTATTTAATCTATTTAATTTTAAAGTGTTATAAATTTACCTCGCCGTTTCTATAGTCGCACAAGACTTATAGTGCGATAAAACGAAGTTTCATTCTGGCGGAGTATAAGAAAAGCCTATTGGATTTACAAACTTTGCGAGGCTGTAACTTTTTTTCCTAAAGACGTTACCCATTTTTGTTTTTATTCTTTTTAATTTTTTTAGATTCTATGCTGTGATTTTTATAAAAATCTGAGATATAGCGGTTCTGCTAAATACTTACCTTTTTTATTTATAAACTCGGAATAGAATATTTATAGTTATTAAACAAAGCCAAACCTAAAATTTTCTGTACAAACTAAATTTAATAGGATAATTCCTTAGACTTATCCAGTAGTGATTTAGATTATGAAATTTTATATAAAATATAGTTATTTTCTAATTTTATATTTACGGTTCATAAAATATATATTATTATTTTGTTTGGAAAGGTATATATACCGGTATATATTAATTATATATATTAATATACTATATCTATCATATATATATCATATATATAATATATATATATATATACCTTTTATTGCATAATTCATTTCGTAATATGTATAGATTTTTGAGAGTATCTTATAACTTTAATAGTTATATACTATATATATAATAGGCCCTATTACTTATATATATATGAAGTTAGTACGTTAAAATTAGATTAAAAAATAAAATTATAAAACAATAATAAGATTGTTTTTTAAGGGGGATAAGTGTATATAATGGAAGTTGCTCTCACTCTATTGAATCAGTTAGGAGCAATACATACTCTTTTTAACTTTCATAAGTAGATGAGTAAGGAGAGAGTATTCTCATAGACTGCATTATCATGAAAGTAGAGAGAATTTCTAAGTCTTTCAGTTATATAGAAACACGTCTAAGGTGTTTTCTTGTTATAATTTAGTGAAATTTTTTTTTGAAGGAATATCAAGCTCTGGGAGAAGAACTATCAATTTAAATTCGTATTCCTTAGTTGTAGTCATTACTCTTCTGAGTTGGTGCATAATGAGTGATTTTGCAGTGATAATGCTTGCACTCTCGAGAGCTTAAAGTACATTTCCAATAAAGACACTTAACACCGTGTAGAGCTTTTTTTATGAACATTTAGTAAATAAAATTTTTTTGAAACTAAGAAAGTTAGGTAGCTATAGTAAACATTTTTGAGTTTCAGAAGACCAATACAAATTGAATTGCTTGACATTCCAAATTAGAACATCAATTACTCATATATAATAGACATAATAAGTTTTCATAAATACCCATATAATACTAATAATAATTTATTTTCTTTGATAAGTAATTTATTATGTGTAAGCGTTTTTAACCAAATTATTCCCACTCTAAACACGGAGTGGTAAGGTATGTAAATACATAATATATACAATAAGTAAATAATTAATATATAATTTTCTAAATAAATTATGAATATACTAATATTTATTGATGCGGGCATTCTATACTGAAATAAAATTAGCGACAAATATAATAAAAAAATATATTAACATTGAATTGAATTGACGCCTAAAAAAAGTCGAACACAAAATTAATCTCTTAAAATATACTCAGTAAAATCGACAGACACCCTACAATAAAGAATGAGTTTCACGTTTTGAGAAATAAAAACATATCTGCTGGCTAAATGTATTTCAATCCCGCCTCTAATATTTGGCACATACTATTCTATGTACCTTTAAAGAGGCTCGTCCTAGCAGTACATTAGACACCACTTTTAAAAGTTAATTTTGGCGTTAGATTAGTAGGATAAATAATGTATTTTAGCAAACCAAAATGTTTATATAACATAGCGTATAAGCAATCAACTAAAATAAACAGAGTATGTTTTAATATAAACTGATTTTCACAAAAAATGCGCAGAGAGAGAGTATGATTTCAAAAGATACACAAGAATATTAGCTATAGAGCTTAAATATGAGGCAAACATACCGAAATTTAACAGACTGTTAGATAACTCTAATAAGCATAAGCATTTATCAGGTAAGGAATAAATTTTAATAATAAATACTAAATAAACTTAAAACAATTATTTTATTCTAACATATAATAAAATCGAAATAGTGGGACAACTTCCATCTACAGTTTATGAAGTTACGTCTTGATTGTGAGATACAGGATAAATCGCTAATACATTTATGGAACGCTCTTATTCACGCTTCGTCGGCTCGTGAGCTAGTGTATAGTAGTAAGGTGGCATCTGTTTTTCAACAATATGCAATGTGAACCAAGGGCGTTAAGCATGCGATACGACTATATCGTGTCAATGTTATCAGGACTTATATTGTCTCAACACATAAATATGTTACGAAAATGTCTGCAGATTAGATGCTAACATTCGTGCACCTCCACCCATAATAAGACGGGAAACAATGCATTGGATTTTATGAATCACAATGAGTAAGAGAGCACAAAACAACAGGTTGAAAATGGTTGTTACACACAAGGATGAAAGAGAAGGGTAAGCTATGTCAACGACTGAATATGTAGCTGGCGTTGTCAAGTTCCAACTGGAGAGAGTGTAAAGCTGAGAGATGACAAAATATAGGTAATCTATTCAAGCCGTGGAGGAGCAAATATATTGTGTTATAGGAAACCGGGGTACACTCATTCGAGAGTCACCACGTCCGAGAGGAAGAAATTAATGGAGAATTTCTCATAAACGAGATTGAATCCATTCTTTATAGGATCATATCCATGATGACATAGTATAGCTAGCTTTGATGCCAATACACATAAAACTAAAGATGACAGAATCGAGCGAGAATCGTAGATCCGCGCAGCAGTAGAGCGCTCATCAGGAGTACTACACAACTGTGTAAATGAATATATCGCACTCAGTCTAATTACACAAATAAGAGAGGAGAGAGCAAAATCAAACTATGCAATGTTCCATTGGAGAGAGAGAGAGGGCAAAGAAAAACTTCGCTGAAGCAATAACCATATTGACCATTTCCTGGCCCACAATACCATTGGAATGTAAAAATACATGGAAGATAATTACCCAAACGTTAACAATATTAAATAATCCGAATGAGAAAATAATCGAGAAACGTATATGTCAGCTATCACCTTCAATTTCTGAACACGGACGCTAGGATGTGAGAGTTTAAGTCTCTTGCCCTTGACTAGTTCGCTCATATCCTTCCACGATGAATCCCACATCACGAAGCTATCATCTGTGATAATTGTCGCCATACAAAGAGAAAGACCACAGGTGAGAGATAATAATATTGCCATATGCTGTATACCAAAAATTAATTCAATTATGTGAGTGATAGAATTGGGAATTGAGAAGTCTCCCGTAAATCGATAAATGCGCATAGATTAGTGCTATGTTGTCTTTGACACTAGACTATGTATACATCACCGGTATTCTCCAAGTCGGAGTATTCAGTGGTTCGTCGCACCTTGATATTTTTAGGTAGATATGTTTACATTTCGTAGGATGTTATTATTCTTATGTTATATCTATGTGTGTCTAAGATCACTATTGCTTCTGGGCTATTTCTGTCGGACAGATACCTAACAATTATACTTAATTTTCACACATCTGTTATATCAGCTGTTTCTTGTCTGATTTGTCTGCTTACCTACTGAGAGCACGTCTGATAATTTAACATGATCGATCGTACTCCTTTATAAGAGAATGTATAAAGATTTAGAGGCGTGTGTGGAGAGAGGTGAATAAACGACAAAAAACCTCGCAAATCAAGGGTTAATCAAAGCAAGAGCGCAAATAGAGGGCTGTCCTGTCACAATCTTCCCAGAGAGAGAATATACTATGAAGCCAATCGATAGGTGATATCGTTAGCATTGGGTGAAGCGGCCGCTTGCTTTCAGGAATACACACCGAATCCCCTTTTGGAATATCAAGCATATTTTTTCTTGGAGGGCTGACTATTGTCTGTATCTTATTCCGTTGGATCTGGCGCAACCTTAATCTATAAAATGCCGAACATCAGGACAGTCAGATGGTAAAAAAGTCGATCCTGGAGCTATAATCAAATAAAAAAGTGTGAGCACTGTTGAAACTATATATGTCATAGTTTAGTGCAAAACTTGGAGAGATATTGTAAATATAATCAGGTATGATTTAAGTTAGAGCCAGCTCATTTTAGACTCCAAAAGAGAGAGGTAACAGAGCGGAATTGAGATACTAGCGTCGTATAACTCTTTTCCCTATTTTTCTCACACATAATATAATATTTATGAGATATCAAGTGTGAGTCATGGTTCACTCGACGGTCATTCATTTAGCCTTCATGAACAGTGCTGTGCGACGTCTCGGTATTTGGATCTTTCTTACCTCACCATTTAACGGCATGATGCAAATAGTCAGAGCAAGTGTTTCACAAACGTCATTGTATAAACCATTTTGCATCTTGTGACATTTGGAGCGAGCGTGCCTCTCCGAGATAAGTTATGAGGCAGTGATTACCCTTCGAGTGAGTCTCGTAATTTTATTTCCTTAGTAATCATTCATCTCGATAGAGATATACGTTTGTCGCTGCTTTATATATAGGCATTTTTTGATGCAGATAAGGTTTTGCTAGAGACAAAAATGAGACAAATGATGGTACGCATTATGGCGTCTAAAAAAAAAAGTTTTGGTGAACGTCCAGATATTGGTAAAAACAAGAAGCACACCCATAGAATGCACTTTGAATCTCAGTAGTCTAAATACTCAAATAATAACAAATGTGTACAAAAAGATCCTACAAATTACAGATAAAACAACAATTTTTTGGAAAATTAGTTAAACACGAACTTTGACTTAATATTGAGTCGAGTAGAGCCTTTTACACACACATTTCATCACACAAAACGCAATGCTGCAAGTGGAATGATGAGAGAGCCTATAAATGACAATGACAGCAAGAGAAAAATCGATAAGCAAGCACGCTAAAAGTCATGTACACACAGATACCTGCAGAAGTAGGAGTGTATGTGGCAGTGCTTAATACACTATATATAGAATATATAATAACATACTATATAAACAAAATATAAATTTATATAACTATATATAAAATATGTAATGATATGAAGCAGTAAAACTAGTAGCCGCGCTCCCCTACCTCACCCTTATATCATACTAAAATGATTTAAGAATGATGGAGAATGAAGAGTGACATGTGACACGATGGAGAATGAAGAGTGTTTGGGTTCCACAATCATATCATTATATACTTTATCACAACACTCGTCATACTAATAAAACATAATATATAATTATATATAACATGCATGCATAGATCTGTTGTATAATGGTGAGGTATATTATAATTGCATACAAATATATAAGAACTGTTTATTTTAACTAAACCTTTATGAAAAAAAAATATAACCTAGAGAGCGCTATATAATATCACTCTGTATCCTATATATCATAATTGGAATGTAACATCAGAACAATATATTAATTTCGAACGCTATGGTAGTGCGATACCTCTAATGATAGTTTATATTTCAATCACCCTAAAATATTTTGCACCCAATGTTGTTTTTACACATAATATATAACAAATTGAGTTGAACATGGAATAAACATACTTAAAAAATAAAAAATTTTATTATACTGCATTCAACCTTTTACATTATATATTAACATATAATTAATATATCATATATATATTAACATATATATATATATAATATATATATATATATTAAATATTAAATTATATATATTATATATATAATATATATATTATATATTAATATATAATATATATATATACTAATATAATTAATATTAATTATATATTTAATATTATATTTATATAAATATAATATTTAAGTACTAATAAATAAACTTATAGATCGTATCTAAACCATTATCACATTATCTCATAATTGTTATGATTAGTAATAAATAGTCCAATTATATCATCTTATCATTGCTGGGTTGATAATACTTTGTTAATCCAATTTGCATAAAATAAGCTGTGACTACTATTGTGAGAGTTATCCTTATTTATCTTTTCTAATAATTTAAATACCTTAGGCTATGAGACGTGTCCTTGTATATACAAGCCAGAAGCTACGTGGGAAATCTTCAGCTGTTGCATGAGCCCGACATGAGAATTATCACCTCAGCAATCCCAGAAACCTCAAACAACAACAAAATTCTGGCTGGAACCAGAATTTCTAATGAACTTAACTTTTATTATACTTTATAATTTATTATAAAAGAAATGTAAAAAAAAAAAAAATTTTTATATCTATATATACTTCAATAAAATAATCATATTATAAATATATATATTATATTATTATATGATAATTATATATTAATTAATTAATATATATATATATTATATATAATTATATATATATATTAATTATTAACTATATATATACTACTATATATTATATATATATATATATATATATATATTATAATATAATTATTATATAATATATATATATATAATATTAATATATATATATATTAATAATTCACGTTTAATATTTTTTTTCATAGCTATATATGTATATTTTTGTGTATATTATTTATTAAAAGTCTATTTTTTTTGATTATATAAATATGTCACTCTGGTTGCTCTGTTCTTAGTTCGAGATTGTTATATTTTGTTATTTATTTTACTTCATTTTGCCCATGCTCATAGTGCTCTATACTTAATTAGTTCCTTATATGATTAAATGTGAACTTCTGGCTGAAATGTGAAAGAAATTATATTTCAGTAAAGTTGTTTAGCTTTGAACTTTGGAAACCAGTTGTTTGGCTCAAAGTATTAGCTTAAGTTATATAAAATGAATATATGGCACGATTTATTTAAGCTATTTGAGTATCTAGATTTACATCTTATCTATATTAATATATAGTTAGTTTTAAAATTTAATTTAAGGTTTTAATGCAGTTACCATCACCTTCTGGCATTACAATTAAGAATTTGATAGAATAGAAACCAGAGCGGAATATATTACTACTTGTTAGTTAAGATCGTGTGTGTGTCGATGCTTGAAGTGTTGAGTGTAGTGATGTTGAGATCGTTGTAGTGTATAGTAATGTGTTACCGTATGATGTTGGAGTATTGAATGTGTATGATGTAGTGTTGAGTTTGAGTGTGTGTGTTAGTATGTGTGTGTGTGTATGTAGTGTGTGTGTGTGTGTTTGTGTGTGTGTGAGTAGCTGTGTGTGTGTGTGTGTGTGATGTTAGTGTGGTGTGTCATAGGTGTAGGTGTTGTATGTGTGTGTCGTGTTAGATACTGTGTGCGCGAGTTCTCGTATGTCGATGTGTGTTGTGTGTGTGTGTGTGCTGTGTTGTGTGTGTGTTGTGTTGAGTGTGTGTTGTGTGTGTGTGTGTGTGTAGTGTGTGTGTGTGCTGTGTTGTGTGTGTGTGTGTGTGTGTGTGTGTGTGTGTGTGTGTGTGTGTGTGTGTGTGTTGATATGTTATATGTGCGTGTATGTGTGTGTTGTGTGTGAGAAGTGTATGTTAATTGTAAGTGTGTGTGTTAGGTGTGTAATGTGTGTGGGTGTAGGTGTGTGCTGTGTGTGGTGTGTGCTGTAGTGTGTTATGTGTGTATAGTGTGTGTTAGTGTATGTTAGTTGATGTGTGTGATTAGTGTGTGTGTGTACTGTATGTGTTTATGATGTTTGTGTGTGTGTGTGTGTTGATGTGGTGATGTGTGTAGTTGATGTGTGTTAGTGTCGTGCTGTGTTATATCGTGTGTGTTGTAGTGTAGGTGTGTCGTGGTGTTGTAGTGTATGTGATGTGATGTTATGATATCTGTGTAGTGTTAGTTGAATCGTATGTGTGATGTAAGATGTATGTTAGTGTGTGTTAGTATTGAATATGTGTCATGTTAGTGTGTTGTAGTGTGTATATGTTGAGTATGTATTAGTGTAGTATCGTTGATATATTAGTTAGTGTTAGTCGTATAATGTGTTATATGATATGTATAGTTATTGATGTTTGTTTGATTATCATAGTGCTAGTTACGAGTATATAGTTCGATGTGTTATACGTGTGTATGTGATGTGTGTATTACGTGTAGTGTGTTAGTTAGTTTAGTGTTGATTGAGTATTATTAGTTATGTGTATTAGTGTGTTGTATTAGTATGTATGTGTATTATTAGTGTGTTGATGTATGATTAAGTGTGTGTGTGTATTGCATGTACTAAATATATGTGTTGTCGTTGAGTGATGCTGTAGTGAGTGAGTCGTGTGTGTTTGTGATGTTAGTGAGATTAGTTGGATGTAGATGTGTTGTAGTGTTGTATGATGATGGTGTTAGTGTGTTTGAGTATTGAGTTGATAGTGTATGATGGTGTGTTGTATGTTATATTCGATTGATATGTAGTGTTGATGTATTAGTGATGTTATGTGGTACTGTAGTGTGTATTAAGATAATCGTGTGTATGTGTTGTGTGTGTTGATCGTGTGTATGTTAGTAGTGGATTTAAAATTTTACGTATTAGGTAAAAACATTTAATTATAAACTATTTATTAATAGCCATGTGGTAGCCAGTTTGTTTGATTATGACGCAGTTAGTTGAATAATAATATGCACTGTGATGAGGTAATAGTAAATATAGTGGGGGTATCGTAGAGTGCATAGGAGCTCAGGGGTTTTCTATTCGACTTTTGCTAACGTTCGTTGCCTGCGTGCTAATCATGAGTCTGTGGAATAATCACCTCTCTAACTTTCAACTTAACCATTTTATTATTGTCTGAGATCCAGCTGGCCAGGGGATTCATTTTCAAATAAACTTAATATTCCTAAGCTATACTTTTTCTTACTTTCCGTCTAAATGGGTGGTGTCTGTGCCATATCTAACATAAAACATCTTATACCTTGAGTAATTCTACTATGAGAGAATCTATTGAATTACTCCTAACTCTCAGAATGATTCTTAGTTCTGTGGCTAACAATAATTATACTTTCTTACACCTATATACTTAACTATATCTAATTAATATTATCTGGGTATTCTGCTTAACACTTAGCTCCTTACTGCATATATAATGTGAAATGATACAGATATTATTGATCACGTTCTTATTATTATTGCAACTAATTTTAACTAACTATAATCTATGAGCAACTGTTACTTATATAATGTATAATCCTCTCATTCACCATCCAAATAGTCCTAAGATTCACTTCTATTATTAGGAAGGATTTATCAAACTGATCAGCAACCACACACATGAAGATGGTATGGGTACTCCTCCTCATACACTATGATTATGAGCATATATATATAGTAGCGGGGTAGGAACGGCTCAAAAACTATACTCAGTATTATTCTAAACTAGTATCTGGAACATGATTAACTATTAATAGCGAAGCCTATTTACATTATTTACTAGCAGATCCGTCTCACTATATAACCAAATCTTGAAAATCTTACTGTCTCCAGTGTAGTATATTATAAATTGTTCACTTTCACCACTAACTGTATATGACACATCTAATTTATACACTGCTATTTAATATTTTAAAAATTAAAATTTCTGTGTTGTTTTCGACGTCAGATTTTAGTTTTTGTTTTGTTTTCAATCAATATATTTTCACTCAGATAAATTGTCTCTTCATCATATAATTACTATTTTCTAATATATTTTCTTTTTGCCTTCATTTTTATTATTCCTCATCAATTAATTTCGTTCATTTGGTATTTATCTATATTATGCTTTGTGTTTGCAATATTACCTACCATCATTATTTTAGTGAGTCTCTATTGTCTAACTATTATATCACTGTTTAATTCACTATTACAGGCAGCTCCTATCACTATATGCACCTAATAACGTTAAATTTCTGGTACCTTTATTATCGGGCTAATATATGAGGTAGGGGATATATATGGGCTAAGTATGTTATTTTTGGCTAACTACTTATTATACTATTTAGGTAACTATAGTAAATCAACTCGGGGGATGCCTCGGTCACCGCTAAAAAGGTGGGGGCCGTAATCTAGAAAATCGAAAAAAAACGTACATTCAGGATTCATCTACACCTTTTTTTCTCCTTCAAAATCCATGGCTTCAATGCAGGATCTGCTCGCGCCATTCAAGAGAGATACATTGCGTTATCAGGAATGGAAAAACCTCTCATTCTCCTATCACTCATTACTCTTACTAATTTTCCATTCTGCTTGGAATCGTTGCAGGTATACTATTCGACAGCTAAGCGCACTTTCCCTAAAAGAAAGTGCGACAACCTGCTTGGTTCTCCTACTGATAAAAATTTCTGGGCCCCCTTGCCAAAAACATTTAACAACCTTTGTAAATCTCGCTTTCCTCCCCTTATTTCGCTCTGAACGGTTCTGTTGGCTAACTCTCCTTCCTGAAAGGACTCTCTCAGCCTTACTATATTTTATTTATTATCTTATATCCATAATTTACTAAATCAGTAACTACATGGAACGATTCTGGCATCCTGTCCTCACCTACTTATCTACTTCTCCTCTGCAGTGTGTTCTCACCCAATCCATATCCCAACTGTATGACTTTACACAAATTATGAATTACATGTGTAATGCGGATCCTGTAAGTATATCTATCGAATACGCTACAGGTAATATATATAGCTGTGGCCGCGCGATTAGACTGAGCGTATTCTTACTCACCTACGTATATTAATATATATATATACTATATATAATATATATATATAATTTACTATATATATATTATATTATGGATCTATTCTAATATATGAGGTAAGTGTGTAGCTTCTATTACTGAGCTATACTGGCGCCTATATGTCCTCATATTATATCTAATATATATTTCATACTCTCTATATTAGTCTTTAATATACTATAATATCAATTTTCCTACTCCAGCTCAGCTATGAAGGCGCGATATATGTCTCAAAACTACGATCCCGAATAAAAAGGTACCATGAATACTCAGCTTACTGATCCTATTAATTACTATAAATACTATACTATGACCCTAAATATAATAGCCCTCTATCTATAATACTATATTGTATCTATTTACTATACCTATAAATACATCTTTAGGAAACTCTTCTTGATTCTCATTTCGCTATATCCCTCATAGGTATCGGATCATCTGGAAGTCTCATATTCCCATACTATTATCTACTATTCAGATAACTCCAGTAATTGTAGCTTTATTATACGTTCATGTTTCAATATGGATACTATATATCATGGTGACTAATATACTTCTCTACCGTATCATATATTACGATAATTATATATCTTTAATATTGAAAATACCCTTAGGTGACCATGGGTATATATATATAGAGTTTGAGCGATGGTGGGATCAGCTTGAACTATATAATCAAAGCTTTTGATAATTAACGAGGTATATTTAGGACATACGCTTATATATACTACTAATTACTCTCGCTTCTATATAAAGCTCTATATCTTACCTTATTGGTAGTTTCCTCTCATATCCTCTATTTTTATATGGCTTACTATCTTGTACTAGTATTTTCCTTGATATCTGATCGCATCTTAATAATATTAATCAGTGAAGCACACTCTCTCCAGCCATCTTAACAATATTAATCAGTAAATAGTTATATATTAGTTGAGGTGTGTTATTATACCGCACATATGAGGTCAGTTCTATCTTACCAAACTTTATTTCTTAACTTTTACATCAACACAATCTCCTCAGCTATGTACTGTATCACTAACTACTATGGTTACATACTTCTATATGCCGATTGAGACTTCAATACTACTCTCACACTCTTGAGGTACCTCACTTCATTCAGAGGAGGACACGAGTGCTCTACCTACCTAATTATATTATATATTACGTTCTTGTTTAGCTTCTTAAGAGTTGCCTTCTCTGTCTTCACAGGCTATTCCGATTCTATTAATATGTAATTGCTTGTCCGATTACTGGAACTTACGCGCTGCAAATTTACCTCACGGTGGGAGGTAGTATCACTACTATATAGTACATAACTACGTATTTATTCACACGAATTAAAATTTACAACTCTTTAAATAAACTATCAACTTTACTTTATCTACATATCTCCTCTTTATCAAAAACACTCATATCCTACAACTTTCCTATATTTCCTATATTCAGCGATAGCCTTCTTAACGGCTTCACCTCGTACTAGTGAATACATATATATAACATTAAACATTACCCTTAATTTACCTTAACATAAAACAATAAATTAATCTTAACTCCATCACTATTCAATTTATTTTTTCAAATCTGAGGTATTGTCTATCAAGTGTATTATGAGCCCTCAAAAGTAAAACTTAGGGTAAATATTCTGTTCAATCAGTAGCTGAGGAAATTTTATTTTCCTCTGCACAATATGACTACTCCAGTTGTATATAAGGTAGCCTTATTTACTAGCTACCTTCTGTAAATGGAGTTACTGTTTCATCGACATTTGGGGGGCTCCGGCTCACTCAGACCTCATATTCTTAATTATGCGCATAGTACGTAGTTATTGAAGTCTATAAGCTTAATAAGAGATTAATTATAAACTGTCCCTATACTTTCTATAACTCTTCATTGACTACCTTTACTATCTATCTATAAATACTCATGCTATCTACAATCTATATATACTAACTTATCTATCTATTTATGCTTATTAATGGAGACTAACATAGGCTAGTCAGTAGATATATATATAATGCTTACTCAGGGCGAGTTCTGTGCAAACATCGTCGTTGATATATACAAACACCTGCCCTTGAGCCACTGTTAGACGTTACATTTATATGTCTACCTTACACACCCGAGCCAAATAACAAGGGGTCGACCTCTCAGTTGCTGTCGTTGCTCTGCATTTATGAGTTATTTAGGTAGAGTTAGATGATATTAAGTAGAACCTATCACACGATAATTTAGTTCGTATTGTGGTGCCTAATGCACTTATCTTTCACTTACTACATTATATATACTAATCTATTATTTACATGTATTGGAATAACTCAGTCATGCCCTTTTCATTCTGATTTTTTATTCCAACTATATTTGTAATATTTACGCTTCCAATTAATTCTATTCCTCTCTTTTATAAGTAACCAACGTCTACTGTATACGTGACTCACTACTCAATAAGCCGTTAGATCTGTGGTGTACTTAGATTGAGAATTGTGGGGATACATAATATATGTATTATATGGTATTTTAAAAACTTAATTTTATTTCACTTCTTTAAAATTGATTTTATTATTATTTTACACGTAATGAGTTGACTTTATAGAAAAGGTAGCTCGGTTATACCGTAGAGTGGGTGTTAACCTGTTATAAAAAAAAAAATTATATTAATATAAGTATAATTATTAATATCATATATATATATATATATACTATTAAATAATATTAATATATATATATATATTAAATAATATAATATATATATATTAATTAATATATATATATATATATATTAATATTCAATTAACAAATAGATCATTATATTATTTCAGATAATATATATAGTAATATTATTTATTTCATAAATATTATTGTGGAAATCTACATTTATATTAATATATATAATATATATTAATATTATTTATATATATTAATATAATTAATATTAAGTTAATATATATATAATACTTATAATATATTAATATATACTATATATATTAATATATATATAATATATAATTATTTATATTTATATATAAATATATATATAATTATATTACTATATTAATTTAAAAATAATTATTGGAGTGGTTATATTTTAAAAATTGATACTGGGCCGATATGCTATTAGAAGGTTATGGCCAAATTAAGAAAACGATCCAATTTTTTTACTTATATATATATACGACATAATTTCTAATTTGACAATTCTTTACAATTTCAAGAACTGCTCAATTTGAATACATGGATAATACAGCATTAATCACAACATATAATATGGAGCCAACTGTTATAAAGTTATATTCTAGTATATGACTTATTAATGTAAAAATGTGAGGTACTAGTTATATAGATTATCTAAATTCAAAATATTAGCATATTACTAGTGCGCACTTCTGTGTATATATTTTTTGGTATCAATATATTTAATATTCACGTCTCAAATGTTAGTGACGTATAACAATCATATCGGTATATTAAAAAAATTCTAGTGAGATAAAAAATTTATAGAGCATAACTACTAGGTAGTCTGTAGGAGATATATTTATGTAAAAAGTACTCATATAACTTATCACATAAATGATATGCTAAGGTTAGAACTCGTAGTGGTTTGGTAAACACTAATCTTTCAGGGCCGATCATTCTGACACCGAAAATAGGAATTGAGTAATATGTACTTGTAGAAAAATGCTCATGCTAAATGTTATTCTACCTCGAGGAATAGTGTAGCAAATTCTTGTTGCCGAGTCCCCTTATCATAATATTCCACTTCAACTCTGATTACGTCGTGCCCTCACCAAATCTATATAGCATATACACCTCTCTAACTACTACGCTCGTTTGTAATAAACTAATTATAATGGAGGCATATTTTGCGGAAACTTTCTGCAGGCTTGGTTTTAAGCTGGCTAGTACCAAGTGGCAAATAATGTACTTTACTAATAGATAATCTTAGTAATAAATAGGGGCCTCTTGACTCAATTAACCAAAATAACTTTATCCGTCGTTTCCTTATTATAGGAGTACAAATAAATAGTATGACAACAGTATTAGGAGATTTATAGAAATATAATTTTCGATACTATGATAAAATTATACATATCTTTCAAGTGATTAGAGTATAATATGACTATATACAGCATTTATATTCTACTCCTTATCACTAGTGAAATAATTCTGATTCAATTAAACGTATCATAAATTATGGTTAGGCTATATAACTAAGATTTATTGGTAGCGCAATGATAATCCTAATAGAGTTGAGATTCGTCGTAAAAACACAGCTATATAATGCATACTCATATCACTACTAATATGAGAGTGATACTTTAGTAGTTTGGCATAGAGTTAGGCTGAGTTTATGGGCATGTAATACGGTACATTACATCTATATGTGTTTGTGTGTTGTGTGTTGTCGTGTGTCTGCAAGACTACATACATAAACTATTTTTACACAAAAAATGTTAAATATGATGTTGCGAGACTTTGCTAAAGTGCGTCAGAAATTAAGTTCTTAGTCATAAGTTCTGATATATTGAAGTACCTATTGTATGAAAAATGGTGTCTGCGCCTGTTGACGAGCATAGTCTCAAGTGAAAGACAGAAGATTACAAACTCTGAGAAGAAATCTATTGTATACATACTTCTCAGAGACCATCCGGCTCCTAAGTACAAACCTTCCTCTAGAACGGAAAGGAAGAACGCTATTTACCTAAGCCAGAGGAGAGCGTATAAAATGTCAAGCGATAAGATGAAAGCCGTCGCAACAGGCAGATCTCGATTGACTCAAGGCAACTAACTTATATAGCAAGACAATACACGGACAACGGGAGGAAAACCACACGGAACATTCCGTTAAAGAATGCGATTTGTATACTTTACGAAAGAAAGAGCATCTCAACAGAGGGAGCGTTTTTGGCGTTGAACTAAATCTTCATTTAGTCTTGGGAGCTCAATATATTTCTAAAATCGGTTCAAAGTAACGCTGTGTTGTATCGCGTTCTAGCTCAGTGTTAGTAAGGAGGACTAATGAATATCGAAAATTTGGGCTCGCCATTCATGAAAGAGAATACCAATTATAGGCTAGAAAATCTTTGTTGATCTCTACTCTTCATAAAGTGAGAGAGTTTGAACTTTATATACGTAGGAACTTTTGTTCTGTCTTCTGTGCATGAAAGTGAGTATATACTCTTATAGATTGACACAGAGTGAGAGAGCTCGGTCGTTGCTGGGGTGTAGCCGTCGATAAGCGCAGAAACCGTAACGTGCTCGAGAAAAGTACAAAATTTTTACAATACAGAGAAATTTTAAGCAATTTTAGCAATATTTATATCGGGCAACATTACACGGCATAGAACCTTCAATTCATGCCTCAGTCGGTGCATCGTCACATCTATCATTTTAGATTACTATATCGGGGGAGACTGGAGTGTGCCGCAACGCACAGAGAACCGCCAAACGAACTACCGCGCGCACGAGTAGTCTACTCATATTATGTGGCCGATATCATTTAATTATGTATCACAATTTACATAATTGTAACATACGCATATATATAAAATTCATTATAAATAAAATATAAAATGACAATAAATTCTCATAAAAATTTGTGTTTTATACAAAATACAAAGCATCGAGGCTCACCTTATTAAAAATTTAACCACCCATTAATAATATATTATATATATCAATATATAAATATATATTATTAATATATTATATTAATATATATATATTATATATATATATATTAATATATATATATATAATATATATTATTAAATTATATATATATAATATTAATATTATATATATATATATATATATATATTATATATATATATATAGTGATATAATTTATATATATATATATATATATATATATATTATACTATATATATAATATATATATATATATATTATATATATATATATATATATATATTATATATATATATATTATATTAATATTGACAAATATTTAATATATATTATATATATATTAATATATATATATATATATATATATATATTAATATATATATATAATAATTATAATATATATATATTATATTAATAATAATATTAATATATATATTATATATATAAATATATATATTAATACTATATATATATATTAATTAATATATAATTATATATCAATAATATATATATATATATATATATATATAATATATATAATAATGGAGTACTATATATTAATTAAATAGTATATAATATATAGTATAAGGGATGATACTCTATAATTATTACACACAATCACAACCTTAGGATCTGTATTTTAAGTGTGAATTATTGATCAAGCTATACTATGAGTATAAGTCTTGATTGGATGGGTGTGTCTCAATATAAAACCCCACTGAGACTTATCTAAAATCCTATACTCACCGGTTATATAGAGTGAACATACTAAACTTCACATAGTACATTTGTATTTGATTGTTGAGATTAAATCGTGCGAATACTGTATAGCCACCTGTTGGATTTGCAAACAGTGGAAGCATAACAATTGCGTAAGTGTCCGCAGAACATCTAGCACTCTACTTGCAAAGGCGACTACAACATGTGCAAACTGCAACTAATATCATTTGACCTCTGAATGAGCGCGTCTTTGTATGCTGTTGCGGTCTATAATTTCTGCGAGAGTGGTCGTGTGCTTGTTTAGTCCATTCTGGAGGTTGTGTCCGATATGCGAACGTTTTGTGCTCCATGTCTCTATATCGAAATGCTAAGTGATATATCGACTAACTCTATTTTCTACGATTTGTGTCAACACACTTATTGATAACACTTTTCTATCTTAATGTGGTGTTTTTACGAGAAGTGATGAAAGTTACACAGATACGTTATCGAAATCTAGAGTTAAGGATTGCGCTCACTCTACGGCAACAATTCAACACAAAAAAGATGCCGTACTTTAGAACAAGGTTATTTTGAGATGAGAGTCAGTTTGTTAGAAATTGGCATCATCTCGCAGAACCCAATGTGAGAGCATAGCTTCAACACATACATACTTTTTTTCTAATTGGCCTCAATTATGAGGGCACCAATTTCAGTCCGTTCCATAACAATCAGAGAGAAAAACAACTTAATTAACGTAACCAAATGCATTTGTGTTGCGTAATGGACCCCATCACGGATGCGCAGGTATTTCTATGCCACGTCTGAAAAGAGTGTCGATTGTCGTGGACAGAGAGAAATTGTAAGAGGACCGGATATGAATTATTCGGTATAACAATATCACATAAAAAATATGTAAGCGCTCTCTATGACAATTAAAAATTTGAAAACGCCGATCAATGACTATAAGAGACATATTAAAACAGAAAAATAAATGAATCTCATTCATCCCTTCACGAAAAATCGTAAACTGTTCCAACAGGTACAAACAAAAGAATCGCACAGTAACAACCTGCGAGTTGAGTATGTGTCAAAAGAGAGCCCACCGATCACTTTTTTCTCTATACTAACTGATAAATATTGTATGGTTCGAGATCTCTGAGTAGAAAGTGTGTAAACAAACGAATTAATATTCTGGACCTATAACCATGGCCGCCGCGACCTCTTTTAGGGTAGACGACAACGGTTCATCACAATGGGCGATGTCGATACCACTACAACCCATATTATTTTCGGGATGACGCTTGAGGTATTAATTCTGCAGCCTGTAATCTAATGCTCCGTCTAGATTAAGCTGCCCGATATTATATCAATCCTTTTATGCTTCTTTTGTAATCTGTTTGCTCTCTTTTATTATTATCATGTATCGGCCTATCAGTAAATTGCTATTACGTAATCTGTTATGCGCGTATCACGTCCTTTCTTTTCTAGTCAACAAATAGATCCTTCCAGAAGAAATATGTGCGGCATACTGCTTAGTCAATATACAATTCATGAGCTCTTGAGACGCGCCTCGTTTGTGTATGCCAACATCTTTCACGAGTCAACTCAAACTTTGGCTCAATTAGAACTTGTCGAATACTGCAATACAAAAAGTCACTCTAGCTTTGTCTGTTAGTCTAATTATTGTTGATGAGGGTTCGTATGCACACTGTCCTCGTATGAAAAACACTATTATTCTTAAGTACACTTATATAAACTAACTGCTACAAAAAAATTATAAAGCTTAAGTGTCACATCCGAATATTTCATCAAGGATATACTCAATTTACCTAATCGAGGCTAAACAATAACTGAAATCTCTATACAATAAGGCGGGGTCTATAAAATAGAATATCCGTTATAGCTAAGAAAAAATAATATCTATACTAATTAATTTATCTTTATATATATATATAATGCTATTCATATCATATTATGATTTACAAAATTTTTTATTTTTATTCATAGTAAGTAGCTTATATAGTCAAATAACACGATAATACCATTATATTATATTGAAAGAATTAATCATGACTCTACTGGTACGTTTATATTATCACTTTATCAGGGTTAACTTTTATTTATAATTAATATTCTTTCAATCATTTGAACTGAGTAAATATTTAATTAGTGTGTTCTACCTACAATATACTCAACTATACTTTCACAGTGTGCTTTGCTCTGAATAATTTCATTGCGGCCATTCTAGCCTATAGTCAACTAATTATGACTTACCTAATATACCTATATATATCGGCGTTACTACTCACCTTAATCAGTAAAGGACAGACGTATAATGCAAGTATTATCTTATAATCACACCTATAATTCATTGTGTATCATTAGAAATAACTAGAAATATTATTTTTTTATTCTATATTATATATGGGCGAATAATGTCATTCGAGAAGATCAAAATTAAAATAATTAAAATTGATTAACACAGTTGATTGATAACTAAATATAAAAACAATAAACAGTACACAACAAATAAAGATAAATTAATTACATCTTAGAAAAAATTGATTAACAATATTTTTTATTATTTACTATAATTATTTTAACAACTATTTTCAATATTAAATCATTAGCTGTTATAATAAAGCAGCGTGAAACAACAGAATGAAGGCTTTGGCATATCATATAGGTAAAATGAATTGGGAAAATCCAAACTCCTCAGATGTTATTTTAGAAATATAAAACTAAGCCTTCAAAATTATGAACTAACTGGTAACCGATTTCTTTTTAACAACTATTTGAAAAGGGAACCTTAATTTTTGTATGGAATAAACTAATAAAATCTAATCGGTACTAAAATAATGGCCGCCGCGTATCTAATCGGCAGGTCACACACTTCCATCCGTAATGGTCATACCAATTTATTCGAATGACGCTGATGAGAGGCATCAATTTGAGTGAATTCTATAGGCGTTATAAAATAGCGCCTGAAATTTTACCTATGTGACATTGATCTTTTATAGTCAATATTTTAGACAATGTATGAAGGGCTTTTGGCATCGTACGTCCTTATTTCTTTCAAATAACCTACCAAAGGAAAAGAAGTTCACAACGAGGTGTACAATATCTACATAAGGTCTTATGGTAGCGAGCCATTGATCATCAATATATTTGAGTGATCCACCAGTGAAGCATAACACTGAGTCCAAATTGAAACAATATTAGTTCTGTGGCAGCAAAAAGTAAAGCCATTGTTTATCGTTGATCATGAGTTGTGGCAAATGTGGTCACTCAGTACCTCGTTGAAACTCAAAGTATCGTATCATTACATGCATATACGCTTATCCGTAATTTTTCGTGCACTATAAAAAAGTTCGTTATCTACTATCTTACTTAACGATAGCGTAAACACTTACTATTCTACATAACAATGTAACTGTGCACTGAATAATCGGTGACCTATTCAATAATTTTGGAAAAAATATACGGCCCGATTGATGTCGCAGCCCTAATAAACACTAGCTAATCACCAAGAACAAGTCAACTCATCTTTTGAGTATGGTGCATTGTAGAATTATTATTTCTAGATGCACAGGTGTGTACCGTGGTGAGGATGGGCATTGGATCGGCTACCATAAAAAAATGCGGGGCCAATTCTATGAGCTTTAATTGACGAGGGAGTGCCATGTGAGGTAGAAATATGTAATGCGTCACCTCACATCATACTGTAAGATTAGATTTTTCTATTACGAATAATTTAGATCATCCAACTTATTGCCTAATTTCTTGCCACCATTCTTTGAACCTACTACATTGACGTACAGTTTTGTTAAATGGTCATACGATAGGCTTTAGTTTCTTAGAGTGCTTATATGCACACTTGTAAATAGTACGTTTAATGGCACAGTCTTTTATAGCATAATGTTTATTAATCTAATACGTGACGTAGCGTTGAGAGAGTAGGGGGCAATTGTTGCGAGCTACTAGACGACTACGATGTTATGAAGTGGATAGTCATCTCATTATATCAGTACTAACTATACATAATCGCGAACTAAGCAGCAATTAATTATGCTTTACTAAGAGGGCTATGTTATAACGACCAGTCAAAGACGATGCTAAATTACTTACTGGTCATTTTCAATATCTCCTACATAGATATAAACCTCACTATATCACGATTTGCTCAACTTTATTTTACACGAATATATTTTTACCCGATTAGTTAACTGCAACATTTATGAGAACGATTAATAATTGACCGGGGCAAAAATAGTTTCACGCCATGTGCACGATATGTAAGGTCATAATTTTGTAATGTTGACGCCTTAGATAAAAAAGTACGACGAGCTCACAAATATATACTATATATACTATATATACTATATATCTATATGATTAATATTAATATATTAAACGATATATATATTTATCATATAGTATATATACTAATATAACATTATATACACAAATATATATATATTATGTATAGTATTAAACATATTAGGCTAATGTATATACTATATATTAATTAATAGTATATTATATATACTTATATATCTAATAATCATAACTGTAATTATATATATATATATATATATATATATATATATATATATAGTATGATATATTATATATATATATATATATATATATATATATATATATACCACACTAACAAATATTATATATATAACCATATAATTATATATTTATAATATATAATATATATATACTAGTATATTAACCTAATTTATATATATCTATACTTATAGAGGGTATGTTTATATATATTATATAGCTTATTTATAATCATTAGTATAATATTATATAATTAGTATATATATATATATTATCTTTATAATATATTCTATGATAGTATACGCCACTGTATATCTATATAATATATAATATATATAATATAATAATAGTATATAATTATATATAGTATAATATAGGGTACACCATTATTACCATATTATAACTATATTATTATATATATATATCATATATATATATATATATAATATATATATATATATATTATATAATAATATATATATTTCATATATGCAATAGATATATAATATATGAATAGTCATACGATGGACTAAGTAGTATTATTATAAGTATGACTATCTATGAGGTATATACATTTATACTACTATCAGCATATCACAAATATATATATGACCTATATTATCTATATAGAAATAAATTAAGAATATACTAAAGAATTTTGTATATTTCAAAAATTCGTCTCTTTTTATATCAAGAATTAACTCACACATTATATAATAAAATTATATTATTATATATATATATGTATAATATATAATAAGTAGTGAAAAATGTATATTATACAATATATATATAGACATACAATTTAAAAAGAAATGATTAGAAAACA
>JABUQX010129914.1:32500-35000 GCA_015478945.1 Trachelipus rathkii
ATGTCTTTCAACACAGTCTCACACCTCCTCAATTAGGAAGTGCTTGTGCCGAATATCCTTCAACACAATCCCACACCTTCTCAATTAGAAAGGGCTCGTGCCAAATGTCTTTCAACACAATCCCACACCTCCTCAATTAGGAAGGGCTCGTGCCGCATGCCTTTCAACACGGTCCAACACCTCCTCAATTAGGAAGAGATCGTGCCGCATGTCTTTCAACACAGTCCCACTCTTTTACTTCCAAATTCTCTGAACTCAGACTTAGCCGCTTTGCTATATATATATATATATATATATATATATATGTTATATATATATATATATTTATTCAAATAAAGATATATATATAGTATATATATATATATATATATATATATATATATATATATATATATATATATATATATATATATATATATATATATATATATATATTGATAAAAATTACCCTTTATGTGAGATATTCACCCTACTGGGATTGAACCTGGGCCCTAGCAGATAAACGCGTATGTGTTTGACCACAACGCCACGATGGACTAAAAGAAGAACGCAAGAATTCTTCCTGTGGTAAATATATCACCCACCAGGACAGGACATTACGCGCTCCTCCCGTCCACACTCGGGCGTAGGGTCAAACAGGGCACCATACAAGGTGAAAAATACTCAGCAAACCGGGGGATCATATTTTATTTATTTGCATTGACACTGCGGTTATGCACTTACCTTTTCACAGCAGCAGTTATATATATATATATATATATATATATATATATATATATATATATATATATATATATATATATATATATATATATATATATATATATATATATTTAATAAATATACATATAGATATAAATATATATATATATGAGTTATATATTATTATATTATATATATATATATATATAAGGTTATATATATATAAGATATACATATATATATATTATATATGCTATATATATATATATGTATATATATATATACATATATATGTTAATATTACATATTATATATATATATTATTATTACAAAGCCCAATACTTATCATCTATATATTGGTTGTTGTTATTATATTGGTATATATATATATACATATATATATATATATGTATATGGATCCTTTATATTTTTATTATTATCTATGCTAAATACATATTTCATATATGGATGTGTCTATATATATATATATTATATATATGTTATTATTATTACATATATATATATATATATATATATATATTATACATATATTATATTAAGTTATATAATATATATATACATATGGTTATTGCATTTCATTATTACATATTAAGGTTATATACAGAGCAGATGATATATATACATACATATATATATATATTATGCTATAGTATATATATATATATATATATTATATATATATATTATATATATTATTATTATTAGTTATATTTAGTTATACTATTATATATTATTATTATATATATATATATTATATATATATATATATATATATTATTATTATATATATATACATATTATTATTATTATTATGCTATTATTATTATTATATATTAAGGTTATTATTGTTATTATTATTATATATATATATATATATATATATATTATATAAAGATGCTGATTATATATATATGCATATATATATATGTATATTATTGTTATTATATATATATATATATATATATATATATATATATATATATATATATATATAATATATTATATATATATATATATATATATATATATATATAAATTTTATCATGTTTTAATTAAAAGTTTATAACAAGTTTCTTCGTGCTCGTGAAGTGCAAAAATTGAAATATAAATGCCTTTGGATACTATTAAGTATAAGGATAATATGGTTCATATTATTACACTATTATTATTATTATTATTATTATTATTATTATTATTATTATTATTATTATTATTATTATTATTATTATTATTATTATTATTATTATTATTATTATTATTATTATTATTATTATTATTATTATTATTATTATTATTATTATTATTATTATTATTATTATTATTATTATTATGATTATTATTATTATTATTATTATTATTATTATTATTTATTATTATTATTATTATTATTATTATTATTATTATTATTATTATTATTAGTAGTAGTAGTAGTAGTAGTATTTTATTATTATTATTATTATTATTATTATTATTATTATTATTATTATTATTATTATTATTATTATTATTATTATTATTATTATTATTATTATTATTATTATTATCATTATTATTATTATTATTATCTATAAATATAGATCAAAGTGCTTCCTCAAAGTATGATAACGTCTCTCTCAGGAGGCCTAGAGGGGGGCGGTAAGGGGCCTAGAAAAAATGGGGGGTGTTGAAGTTATTTAGTAATTTTAGTTCATATTTCTGCACTATATTTTTGTAATATATGATATATATATATATATATGGGAGTATATAAGTATATATAAGTATATATATATAGCAG
>JABUQX010129915.1:0-2500 GCA_015478945.1 Trachelipus rathkii
CAGATAGATTGTTTAACCGTTTTCGCATTTATCGTGGAAACGCTACCTGGCAGTTCGTGCGCCGCTTCATTTGTTCAAAATCTTTGTTTTTGACATTATTCTTTTCAACTTTTACTATTTTTTTCAAAATGACTTCAAACTTGAAATATACATAAAATGGGTCCATTAGCTATAAAATACACAGAAATGAGAAATCGCCTTTCTAAGGAAAACATTCCTAAGCCTCTCCCCATAATACTTACCCTCAAAGCCAGAAATCATCCTTGTTGCACTGCCTTTACACTCTCTTCAACATACCTAGGTCTTTTCTTAAATAAGGGCCCAAACCTGTGCACAATTCTCTAATATTGACCTAAAATAGCTATTATATAGCTACTTATATCTTTGTTAGTTTTGTAAACCATTTTGCGATTTATTATACTTAACATCTTATTAACTTTATTCCTTGCTTCCAAACACTGATAGTTAGTTTCAGATTGCTGCTTATACTCACATCTAAATCTTTTTTTGGTCCACAGACTCAAGCCAATCCCCATTCATATCGTAGTTAAATATTCTATTTGAGTTACCTAAATGAAGAACCTTGCACTTTTTACTATTAAAATTTATTTGCCACTTATCTGTTGACCTAAGAAGTTTATCAAATCTTTATATATCCATCATTATTCTTTACTAAGGTAGCCACTTTGGTATCATCTGCAAACTTAGAAAACTTACATTTAAGCCCCTTGATCTAAATTATATATATATATATATATATATATATATATATATATATATATATATATATATATATATATATATATATATATATATATATATATATATATATATATATATATATATATATATTATGTCCCAAAAGTAAGTGTACTGATGTCGCTTTTAATTATGTATTGGACTTACCTGAAATTACAAGTTATCTCCTTCAAAGTAAAGTATGACCCTTGCGAGGTTACACAGCAGTTCCAATGTTTCTTCCATTGTTCATATCAGTACCGGAAGTCATTTTCCAGAAGTGTGTTTAGTTCACGTGTTACAGTATTTTTTATGTTTTCCATCGTTCCAAATTGATGACCCTTCAACTTCATTTACAACTTAGGGAAGAGGTAGAAATCGCACGGAGCTAGATCTGGGCTGTATGGAGGATGTGGAAGTACTTGAATGTTTTTCTTCGGCAGAAATTCCATAATTGAGAGCTCAGTGCGAGATGGCGCGTTATATATATATATATATATATATATATATATATATATATATATATATATATATATATATATATATATATATATATATATATATATATATATATATATATATATATATATATATAATAAACCTTTATAGAGAATTTTGTTAATAATTTAGAAGGAAAATCACTAAAATATTGATACTTTAAAACAATTAATCCTACTTACCCTAGAACACAACTTTTTCGAATTTAATAACACTTTTCTGAAACAAAATTCCGGACTTAGTATGGGTTCTCCCCTTTCTCCTGTCCTAAGTAATATTTTCATGGAACTTCTTGAAATTTATTATATATTCCCCAACCACATTCTCACTAATGTTACTTGGTACAGATATGTGGATGACATTTTTGCATCTATTCCTTCCAACATTAATCCACATAATATACTTGATTTTTTTAGTTATGGAATATTGTGTACAAGGATGAGGAAGAACCTTGACCTTTTTCTTGAACCAGTTGAAGCTTTCGACTAAACACTTCAATATCTAGAAGCTTTTCATACTCATCTTCTGAGCTTTCTGAAAAATGACTTGAGAAGGTAGTAATGGGGATAGTTGTAGTTTCATCACTTACAATATGTTCAGATTTATTCTTTTCTTCTTGAACTTCCTGTAACCTTTTAATACAAATGGTCACGTTGCAAAGGGCAGATTTAGCTTTTGTTGTTGATCTTCATTTAAGCTTACCCTGTAGATAGGAATTAATATAAACAGCAGCTAGTATAGAATACCATTGTCAATGAGAGAAATTTCTCTTCGTACCTTGGAGTTTTTTATTTCTTCAGCATCTTAAATATAAATGGTATAAAGTTGAAGGTTGAATTCATTAGAATATAACCCAAATTGAAACATAAGGTGCAGGTTAAAAAAACTTCGAAGTTTGCAATTGCATTTTGTGATGTGGAACTCGCAAGTGAGTGACTTGTATGAAGCGATTGAAGTCACTCACAGAGTCACAATTCATAACTGTTAGCTCAAAATTTTCTGACTCAAACTCTACTATCTTGAAAGTTACTCCGACTCCGACTCCGACTCCACCCTTTTCAAAATTACCGACTCCGACTCCACTCTCTTCAAAACTACCGACTCCCCGACTCCGACTTCGACTCCACAACCCTGGTTGTGAAAAGGTGAAGACCATAATCCAAAATTAGAAATGAAAATTGAAGTCCAGTATCGATAATGTTCGTTTGCTTGAGTCATTTTCTTCGAGTGTTCTGATTGGGATTTTGTGTTATTGTAGTTTTCT
>JABUQX010129915.1:7500-21839 GCA_015478945.1 Trachelipus rathkii
GAGATTATTTGATCAGGTTGTAAGAACGTCAAGGAATGGTAGGGAATTATTTCTGGAAGTTTCAATGGTGAATTTAATGTTAGGGTTAATAGTGTTGAGGAAATCAAGAATGTTATGTGGGTTAATATTGGGAGGAATAGATGCAAAAATATCATCTACATATCTGTACCAAGTAACATTAGTCATGATGGGGTTAGGAAATATGTAATAAATTTCAAGGAGTTCCATAAAAATATTACTTAATACAGGAGAAAGGGGAGAACCCATACTAAGTCCAGAATTTTGTTTCAGAAACGTGTTATTAAATTCGAAAAAGTTATGTTCCAGGGTGAGTAGGATTAATTGTTTTAAAATATCAAAAGGAAAAGGTAATATGAAATTGTTTTCATCAATAAAACGTGAAAGTAGTGAAAGGGTTAAAGGGACAGGTACGGAGGTGAAGAGTGAAGTTACATCAAAACTTACAAGGGAGTGGGAGTGTGGGTTGATGTTTTTGGTTTTGATGATAAAATCTTCAGAATTGGTAATATGTGATGAGGAAATGTGTCCAACAAGAGGTGAGAGTTGTTTAGCTAACCATTTAGATAATTTATAGGGGACAGAATCTATGTTAGAGATGATGGGGCGAAGAGGAGTATTTGGTTTATGTGTTTTGGGGATTCCATAAAATTTGGAGAGGCAAGGGAAAGTAGCTTTTAAATCTTTGTGAAGATGAGTATGTTCTGAAAGAATGTTTTTTAGTTTATGGTTAAAGTTATTTTGAGAAGTTTTTAAGGGATTTTTGGTGAGGAGGGAATATGTATTGTTATCAGAGAGTTGATCGTTACATTTATGTAGATAGTCAGTTTTGTTAAGTATAACTATATTATTACATTTTGTCGGATCTTGTAATTATGATGATGTTGTTTTTGTAAGTAAATAGAGCTGTGTAAAATTTAGAGGGTGTTTTCTGTTTATTTAAGGAGTTGAAAATTTTATGAATGATGAGGCCTTCCATGAAATCCAGAGAGTGGGATTCTTCTTTAAAGTTGGTTTTATATTTTTCAAAGTCCACAAGAAATTTCGAAATTGGGTCCAAATTTTGTAGAGAAAATGAGAGTCCGTATCCCAAAATAATTTTTTGATCCTTTGATAGTTCTAGATCTGATTTATTTATGACGTTGTTAATATTAGAATTTTTCACCCATACACTATTGTAATAAATATTATTAAATTTGTTGTTGAGTTTTCTCTTTTTTTCATTGATGATGAAATCTTTTCTTAGATGAGCCAAATTGAGCAATTGGGTGAAGGTATCGAGAGAGTTAGGGTTCTGTTTGTACCATGTCTCTTGGAAAATTTTGAAGTATTTAAAGCTTATTCCAAAAGCGAGTTTAATTTCTTGCTTGATAGTTGAAATTTTATTAAGAAGAATTTCTCTATGTATATCAGGGAAAGGGTTCATATCATTTGTTGAAAGATTACTTGGTACCAGAGTCTTCGGTATAACTAAATTTTTTAGGCAATTTTTAATGAAGCCTAATTGAATCTTTTTAATGTTGGATAAAATCATCTGATCTCTGTATTTGAGGAATTTTTTCCTAAGTCCTTAGTTAAGATCTCTTAAGTTGATATCAGGCATTTTAATAGTACCGTATAGTAAGTATTCAGCAATGATCTTACCCAATAATTTCAATCTCCCCTCTTCAGGAAATCTACCCCTCAAAGCTATTCTTAGACCTAACATAAATCGACCCACTACCATACCCCAATGTGTTTATAAAATTCCTTGCCTTCATTGCAACTCCTTATACATCGAGCTGGGCGTTTAATTACGTCTCCATCACAACTTGGATCTTATACAACCTCCAGCAGACTATTCAATTCAGCACTGGGAGTGCTGTTTCATCAGACCACAGAAGTTAAGTGATCTTTAATATTTGCATCCTTTACTACACACACACATATCAGTTCTTGTTCCTTGTTGTAAATATATCTCTTGAACTTGAGTTGAATGGAATTTAACTGAACTGACCTTACGACTTCAACTTACGATCTTAGGTTTGGGTCTAGACCAAACTGATGGATAACAGATACTCAGAAATAGAAATCGACATTTAGATTATCCTCCCCTTAATTTAAGTATAATAAACGTTGTTTTAAACGTTTTGTTTTATTTCCCCGGATTCATCAAACCTGACCTTGTTCATTCAAGGAGGAATCGTCAGCATCACTTACTTAAAATTATATCGAAGGTTCATTTTTGCGGAAAGCCCAAATTGAGAGTGTTCAGGTAATAATAAGTAGTACCGTTAGGAGATACACTAATTCTACCATTAACAGCGGTGTAGGTAGATAAATATTAACTTTAGTTAGTATTTTCAGACTAACCTCTTAACACCTTTATGCGCCACAGTAGCATACTAACTGACTAATTTTCTCTCTGTCTCTGTTTCTCTTATAGAATTAATCCATTAATCTTTACTGACAGTTCCTTTTAGTCTCTGATCTTCGACGCTGTCTTAGTTTCTGATCTCACTTTCTAAATTTATTGGGTGGTTTGGGGACCTCTGTTAACAGTTAATATCCGGGTCTTCTTTCCATTAACTCTCCCTAACATACTCTTTAAATTTAGTTGGCGCCCGAACAGGGACTGCCATTTGTATTTAGCACCTTAGTAAGGTTTAACAATTAGTTATCAGGGTAGATACTACTCACCTGAACAATTCCAATTCGAAAATTCCGCAAAAACAGTTCTACCATTCAAGTTCAAGTCAAGAGACTAGATACAGTTTTAGTCTCATTACAAACTTAACCTCCTTTTTCCTGCAGCGCTCTTCCTACTTTTCATCCCTCATTTATATTTGTTTTTTTGAATTTATATATTTTTGATATATATTTTTTGAAATACAAATTTCATGTACTAACCCTAATGATGACTTCTTCCAACAGATCTGCAGGGCTTGGGGGTGAGGGAGTGAATGTGGGGATGGATGAGGTTGAGAGTCGGCGTGACATGGGAGCAGTGGGCGGTGGTTTAGCGAGCATGGGTGGTGATATTGAGGAGGAGATGCCTCCAGCAACTCAACAAGATCTGTTGAGGTTCATCAAAGAGAGGGAGAGAGATGAACAAGGCAGAGGTCAAATAAATCCACCACCACCTAGAGTTCCTCAGCAGTTAACAGAGGTAGATCCAGGAAATCCACCTCTTCAGGAGTTCCTGGCTACCATTACCCAGGAATTTAAGTTCCTAAAAGAGGAAACGGCAATGTTGCGAGCACAACAGCCAATACCACCACAACAACCGATTGTTTCTACAGTTGTTGCTCCAGTGATGACAACAGATGTGCTGTCAAATGAAATGGCTTTGATAAATTTTGGATCACCAGTTTCCCCATTAATAACAGCACCAATGCAACAACAGCAGTTCTATCCAGGAACTATGGCTCAGACATATGTTAGTTTCCCTTCTTCAGACGTTCTTTACACGACGCACACAACGACTCCCATAACACAACAGACTGACGCTACTAACAGACAGCAATATTCTATACCTCCTTATTTCAGTCAGGGAATGAATGATCCCTTGACTTCTAGTCCTTCTTCAGAGATACCGATAACAGTACAACAGCCTGGTATCGTACCGCTTATCGATACCCGGTCGTATGTTGTTCCTCCTCAACCACAACCGATTTACTCTCTTGCAGATAATAGAGAGCCAGCTTCAATCTTAGCACCAAGTAGATTAGACATTTTGGAGCGGCACATGCTACTAATGTCTCAATCTATCCTTTATCTGGCGGAAATTGCTAAAAACTCACGGAAAGTCAAAGTGGTTGAGCCAGGAAAATATAAATATGAAGCTGATCAGGATTTGGTTAGTTATTTCGCTGACTTTGAGCAGTATTGCTCATTTAACTACCCAAATGCACCTCATCAATGGTTAAGGCTACTAGGCAGGCAACTCGAAGGTTCGTTCCTGCAGCTGTACAACTTATTAATTAAAGATGACAGGAACTACGGTTCTATTAAAGAAACACTTTTAACATGGTACCAGCAAGAGGAGAAAAGGAAAGATGCACATAAGCTCAATGCTTATCATTCAGCTTACAGGACTCCCGGTGAAAGCGTTCGAATGTACGCTCTTCGCCTGGAACATCTAGCTAAGAAAGCCTATCGTGGGCTAGATATGCGAGAACATGACTCGCTACGAACAGCTTTTCTTCTAAGTCTTCCTCCATACGTCGAGAAAAGGATATCAGAATATATTACACAGCAAGAAGAAGATAGTAACATCCGTGTGCCATGGCGGAAAATAGTAAGCCTTGCGGACACCTACGTTAGAGACTACAATAAAGGAAAGAATGTAGTCACTTCTTCTAGCAACAGCCGGTTTACAGTGTCTCCTGATCAACCTAAACAGGACTTGGACGAGACAATCAGAATAGATGTTATCAATCCAGGTTGGTCAGAAGTTTTGCATTCACAACATGCACAGCCACAACCTCCTAAAACAAACAATACCCGTCAACAGAATACACGTAACAATAACAATACACGTAATTATCCCTCATCCAATAACAGAAATCAGACCCAAAACACTTACACTCCGACACGTCACAACGAGAATACTAACAGAAAACACCTCGTTTGTGATTACTGTGAGAATGTTGGGCATGTGATGGATGAATGCTACAAGTATTTAGGAGTATGCAGTTATTGTCGAAAGAGGGGGCATGTAAGGAATGAATGCAGGTCTATCAGATCCCCTCCACGTACGAAACAATTGAATTCTGGTAGAGTGTGTCCGTTTTGTAAGGGTCCACATGCGGGAATAAACTGTTCACAAAGGACACCACCGCGCAATACACAAAGGACACAGAGGTCACCCACAAATAACAGAAAAAATAAATCACCACAGGCCTCTGGTTCAAACAGGAAACATAATTCCCCCAGGGCAGACAAAACACACACAGCACCGACTGACATGCGTGACTCACCAAGGCCGCAACGGAAGTTTTTAGACCCGTGCGACTGGTGTCATAAGTCACATATGGAAGGCCGATGCATGGGTCCTTCAGAACCAGTACAAGCAGGAGCTTTAAACTGCAAGTCTCCACGGAAATGAGCCCTCCAGTGGAGAATAATAGCGTACAGCAGCTCATGGATACCAATGCCCTAGTAGACATAGTAAATAGTGATAGAAGTAGTGCTAGCACTTTTCCTGTAGCCGTAGACTTAGTAGTCGATAGCAGTAGTGCTAGGACCCTTCTACCTGACACAAAGACTCTTTTACTTAACACAAGGACTACTAGTGATAGTAATAGAGATAGTTACTCTCTTTCTTCTCACGTAGTATGTAGTAATAGTTCCCATACGGAACCCGTAGTATCAGTTGTAGCAAGTAGCCTCCCTATGGAGACTGTCGTGGTAGGAAGTAGCGATAGTCATAGTGATAGGCAGGTGAAATCAGCAGCAGCAGCAAACAACGTGGTGAAACCTCATGACAAGTCAGAGGGTATTTATCATGTCCATCTGGCAGTAAACAATTTTCCAATTGAGGATGATATGGTAGTTACCATAAATCTCTGCCAGGCAGAAGTTGATCCACTAATTGTTTGTGTGAAATTAGAACACAACAGCTCGAATGTGTATGATTGCCTTGTTGATAGTGGGGCAGGTGTAAGTTTGGTGAGTGAAGCAGTATTGCAGACTTTGCAAGAACCAGTTGAGCTTTTGCCATCTGCAAAAGTAGGGGTGAAAGCAATTAGTGGTTTCGGAAGTGGCAGAATTCCGATTGACAACTACGTCAACCTAACTCTTCGGTTTCAAGATGGCTTTGAAACTCAGCCCACCGAATGTTTCATCGTTCCTGAAGAATATATGGAGTTCGCCATAATATTGGGAACATACTCTCTAAGGGATAATGAGCTCTTGCCTGATTTGTCCCAAAAAGAACTCATTCGTAGAGAGGACAACGGTGATATAACAGTAATAGCTTCGGGAATTACTCGCCAACGTGTACGTACTCATCCTCATGTGGGTCGTATCACAACAGTTAACAGTCCTATATTCAACAATTCAAATATAGATGAACTAGACATCCTGAATAATCAAACCAATGATAAAGATCTAAAGTTGATCATTAGAGGTTTTCAGAACCAAGATGTTATGCAGGGATGTTGGCTTAGGGTACATAAAATGTACAAACAATACCGATCTCAGTTAGTATTTGAAAATGGAATCCTATTTCATAAGCTGGATTCAGGCGAATTGCTTTATGTTATTTCTCTTGATTTTCTGGTTCATATAGTTTTAGGTCTTCATTTTTCTTGTGCTCATATCGGACGCAATAAACTTCTTCAGCTTATCTACAAGCATTTTTGGCACCCCCGAGTCAACCGGGTGGTCTCAGACATTGTAAGATGTTGTCCGATATGTCAACGACAGAAAACATTCTCTTCTGTCATGACACCTCCGATGCTAAAGATTTTAGCCGAGTATCCATTTGACTTGTGTGCAATGGACTTGCTCCAATTTCCTCAAACAGGTTCAGGTCACAAGTAATGTATGGTACTCATTGACCACTTTTCCAAGTGGGTTTCAGTTGTTCCTTTATCGAACAAAACCAGTCTTTCTGTTTCTAAGAAATTCAAACACCAAATTCTTCCATTTCTTCCTAAAGTTCCGAATCGAATTCTCACCGACAACGGTGCTGAGTTCACTTCTCAGACTTTCCAAAATGTTCTTCAAGAACACAATATCAAGCACATAAGAACTTCTCCGCTTCACCCTGCTAGCAATGGGGTTTGTGAGCGCTTCAACAGAAGTTTAATTCAGATCATTAAATGCTTGGTGCTTGAAAATCCCAGTGGTTGGGATGAGGAACTTTCGTCTTCTGTTCTTATTTACAACAATACAGCACATAGTGCTCTCGGTATTTCACCTTCCGACTTTCTTCTGCAGAAGGCTCATTCTCCAACACACAGTTTTCCACAATATTGGAAAGAAGGTAGTGCGAACTTCCGACCATTTCGCGTCGGACAGAAAGTTGCGAAAAAAGTAATTCGCACTGGTCATAGCACTATTCAGAAGTTCAAGAGCCGATGGGAAGGCCCCTATATCATCACTGCAGTTAATGATAACCGGGTCACCTACCTTATTAGACGTGCTAGTGACCAACAAAATAGATTACAGAAAGTCCATTTCTCTCATCTACGAGGATGGATAGATATTCCCACGTACCTTCGCAGATATTTAGCTCGCAACCCTGAGGTGCGCGAGAAATTCTTTACCGACGAGGATGAAGAAGACGAAGAAGAGGTTGAAGATGCAGAAGACTCTGATACTAATTCAGTTGCTAACAGTTCTTCAATATCAGATAACGATGTTGAAGAAGATCCATTTCAGTCCATCGAAGACGATGATGAAAATGACTTTGAGGGATTTCTTCCCACAAATCCTATCCCAATGGATCTATTCACGAGGTTGCCTAACTTATGGGATCAAATAGAACAACTGAACGTTGATACTGCAGAATCAACAATGTCTCCTGTGAGAACTCCAGTCCTTTCACCTATAGTAGTTCAGCCTACTCGTTCTCCGCCCAAGGTTACTTTCGTGCTTCCTCCAAGTGATATAACAGAATCTTCACGAACCATTCCGGTTCCACCTTTATCGTTACAGCCGAATCTATCTGCTGTTTCCCCAATTCAGGTACACAGTCCTAGTTTGGATTACCATGACTTCTATACTCATGTATATCCTTCTCCTTCACAACTTCAAGTATCTTCGGCTTTTACGCCGCCTAGCGAGTCACGAACAATTGTTCCATCATGTTTCTAACTTCCCCATCTCGCTATAATAAAAATCCAAATACAGTTGCTTTTCACTCAGTTAGTGAATCTAAAGGGACGCGTTTTCTTGAGTTCTTCTCTTACAGAGGATAGACGCAAGTTCCAATCTCCTGGTCCTTCAGCAGTCTCAGTTCTTTTCGAATACTAACAAGATGTGCCTCCACCGTTTTTCGCCTTTTCAATTTTCAGTAGCGTCTTTCCAAACATTCCTCGATTCTCAGGTGTTCCATCAGTCCTTCATCTTCTCCTCCTTCAGAATATTATCAGTTACCATCACTTTTTCAACTTTCTCAAACACCACCAGCTCCATATCATGTAGTTGGTGAAGTTCTCGGTGATCCTGCTCATCTCCAACTTGATGACAGTGATCTCGAGTTAGTTCACATCGGAGAAGAGGACTTGACCAGGTTCAATTTTCCACCTCGCCCATTTACTCGACGTATGGGACAGGTACCTGATCTTCCGCTTCCGAATGTGATGGAAACTCCTCTAGAATACGTGCTCAATAGAAGAAGGAGTAGTTTGTTATAGACCGGTAGTAGTTAATAGTTTCTCAAAATGATTATCAGAATTCTCAACAGTTCATCAATTTCTTTCTCAATAGGATCTGCCGTTGTTCGTTGAACTGAACGCTTGCTCGCTCCTGTGGTATTTCGCTCTCTTCCTCATCAATTTTCCCATTTTTCTTCGTTCTTCCTGGGTTCTGTGAGTTCTGGGAGGGAATGGTCATGGGGTGGTACAGGGTGGAATTTGCAGGATGGCATGCGGTTAATGCAGCGCAAGCAGCTTGTTTTGCCTGATGTTTTTCAATTGCGGCATTCGCGGATTTACATGCCACTCGGCTTCATCCGGCTGCGCATTACATTGATTGCAGACAATTTCTAGTGGATACTGTATGGTTTTCTTACATTCCAATCTCTAGCCTCACTGAATACTTGGCCTATAAATCTATCAGAACGTTGTTGTTGGTTGTAGTAATTTATTATTATTATTATTTTTAATTTAATATTTTTAATATTTAATAAAACTGAAATAAAATGTAAAAATGAAAATTTTCCCCTTTAGGCTAATTTTAAGGACATATTTGCATAAACACAGTTAACAGAGTTGAAGATTGCCCTCGTGGTATTCAACGACAATTATGATAAGCCAACAACTGTTATGTTCTTTTGTTACTCAACACATTTTTCAATTTGATACACCGACACTTATTATGTGCATATTAATTTTAATTAATTTTAAAATTTGAAAAATGATTTAAACATTGTAAATTCAATATTGATTTATAATTGATTTATATTTTTTGAAAAGTAATTAAATTATTGTAAAAAGAATTTATAAACATTTTGTAAATATTATGTTATTTTAACGCAAAGTTATGAACTTAGTTATGAAATTAAACCAGATTTAAATAAATTAAAGCCGACTTGTTAAATATTAATTTTAATTTTAAATATTTGTAGAAGGAACAAGATTATACTTTATTATTTTTGTATCACTTACACGGATGCAAATAATAAAGCCCCTGTAATTCTCTTTGCAGTATGAAGACTCTCTTAGCAGTTGGAGCCAGCGAATTGGAGTTGCTCCGCCGAGAGAAGAAACTGCTCAGAGAACAATTCAACCTTCATGTAAGGGTGGATTATGGTTCGGGTCGGACTATCCACGACTGTCCTTCCTATATCAACACCCTCATGAAACCCGACGTTGACTTCATCCTTATATGGGCACTTACACCCTTGGCTTGGCAAAAGAAATCCATTTCTAATGGAGACAAAGCAGTAACCGTCTTTGAGCCAGTGGTCAACTTTACAGTCGAGGGTGTACCCACCATCATGGATCAGATTACGAAATGTGCCAAAAAGAAAAATCCGAGGGTCAAAGTTTACCTCATGATTCCTCCAGTTAAAGACATGTACGTCTTTAACCAAAAGCGGATCACGAAAGCATGGGGTCCAGCTTTTGCCGATCACCTCAAAGATGATGACTCCATGTCCCCTCGGTTAATGAGAGAACACTCTATCAGATCCTTCGTCTTGTTTGAAGATTTGGCATATTATCGTTATAAGTGGACTGATAAAACCACTCTTCGCGGTAGTGAGGTTTTTAATTATTATTATGGAACCAAACGAGGCACGCCGGAGTATAAAAACACCCCACATCTCAGATACATTAAGAAAAAACAGATGTTTCTTCAATCTCCGATGCTATATGATGGGTTACATGCCAATCGTTTGTTCCTGGAACAATTCATGCGGAAGTATAGGAGTTTCTTCACTTCCCACGCTCTTTCCCGTCCTTCCCGTCCACGGCCTTCTGATAGCCGTCGTGATGTACACTCACGAACTAGCCATCTACCATCTACTTCGACCTCTACTAGAAGCGAGGAAAGGAGACAACCAATCCAATCCGCAAATGACCCACCTCGACCGTCTACTTCTCGAACTTTATCCAACATCGAGAGGCGGTTGGGTGCGGCTCCTTTCACTGGATTGCCTCCATCAGCTTTTGTACCTCAGTGGCCTCACTCCGTTTCAGCCTATACAACTCCACAGTCGGAGCACCCATCAACCTCGAGTCATCTGCCCGACTACCCGTCTGTTACCCCTACAACGTCTTTACCATTATCACACCGTTCTCAGCTGGCTGGGTCCGACCAGCAACAACTCGATAGAATCCGATTGGAAATGCGGATAATGTTGGAGAGGTATGATTATGGTTCTTTATCCGACCATAGACGTTCTCTAATTTTGAATTCGATAAAAATCTTTATCGAAGAAGAGGAACTCGTGCTTCAATCCCGTCGGGCGCGTTTTCTTCCTTCTCTTCAGTAAACAGAACAGACAACAGTTGTCAGTGTAAATATTTGTAAATATAATATTGCTCTGTCAATATTTCAGTTTTCCGTTTCTCAAAATGTTGGTTTTCTGGTTTTTGTGTGGTTAAGGATGTAATCAGTTCTTTTGATTTTTCATCATTTTTTGGTTAATCCCATCTCCTCGCCGCCTACCACTCATTAACAGATCATCGGCTTTATAATTCATCATTATAAGAAATTTGAGTGGGGGCGTAATTTTAGTGCGGGGGATGTAGGGGTTGCTGTCACAGTAACTCCTACTCCTATTTGACTATGTGCATCACCATATAGTTGTGTGTATTTTTAGATTAAGATTTATTCTCATTGTATGCTTTTGGTGCCATGAGATCAGAACTTTTGTTCCCCAATCTAACTAATCTACTGTTTTTAAGGAATATATAAAAAACGTATGATAGTAGCCATTTTTCAGCTTATAATTATTTTGTGAAGTGACCACATTTTATTTTGTCCTTTCACCACATTCCGTCAATCTCTCTGATTCTTGTGGACGAGGAATTTTTTACACCCCAGTAAAAAGTAAGATCTTACTTTACCTATGGTTCGATACACTTAATGTCTTTTAATTTTCAGAGTGTGTGGTGCCTCATTTGAGATGTTCTGTATGGTTGGCTTAGGCTTCTCTATTTCACAGTTCATCAGCATTCTCCGGTCTTCTCAAGCAGCTCTCAAACAACCCCTTGGTGGAAAGTATCCACATCCCCAAGGGTGAGTTTGAAGCCATGCTTTATATCCTTTTTTATGTTTTCTGTCATGGAGCACAAATTTTTACAGTATGCCTATTTTATTTTATCAGGTTCTAGTACTGGGGCTGATCGCCTCCAGTTTATTCCATTTTAGTGCTGGGACTTACTGCTCGTTTTCCAGCTGGGCGTTTAATTACGTCTCCATCACAACTTGGTTCTTTTACAACCTCCAGCAGACTTTTCAATTCAGCACTGGGAGTGCTGCTTCATCAGACCACAGAAGTTAAGTGATCTTTATCTATTTGCATCCTTTACTACACACACACATCAGTTCTTGTTCCTTTTTGTAAATATATCTCTCTTGAACTTGAAACTGAAATGGAATTTAACTGAACTGACCTTACGACTTCAACTTACGATCTTAGGTTTGGGTCTAGACCAAACCGATGGATAACAGATACTCAGAAATAGAAACCGACATTTAGATTATCCTCCCCTTAATTTATAATAAACGTTGTTTTAAACGTTTTGTTTTATTTCCCCGGATTCATCAAACCTGACCTTGTTCATTCAAGGAGGAATCGTCAGCATCACTAACTTAAAATTATATCGAAGGTTCATTTTTGCGGAAGGCCCAAATTGAGTTGTTCAAAGGTAATAAAGGTAGTTACCGTTAGGAGATACACTAATTCTACCATTAACAGCGGTGTAGGTAGATAAATATTAACTTTAGTTAGTGTTTTCAGACTAACCTTTTAACACCTAGTCGCCACAGTAACAGTAGTACTAACTGACTAATTTTCTCTCTGTCTCTGTTTCTCTATTAGAATTAATCCATTAATCTTTAACTGACAGTCCTTTTAGTCTCTGTATCTTCGAGCGCTGTCTTAGTTTTCTGATCTCATTTCTGAATTTATTGGGTGGTTTGGGGACCTCTGTTAACAGTTAATATCCGGGTCTTCTTTCCATTAACTCTCCCTAACAACGTAACAGTTGAGTTTTATCTTCCTGGGGGCAAGAATTAAAACTCGACTGCGAACACGTTGGTGGCGCTGGTTTGGGATAGCCGGCCTTAAAGTTAGATTTCCTGTATTCCCTCCCTGTGCTATAATAGTAATAATATATAATATATATATTATATATAGTATATATATTATATATAATAGTATATTATATATATATATATATATTATATATATATATACTTAATATATAATATATATGATATATAATAGATATATATTATATATATATATATATAGGTAGGTCTTCTGATGGAATCAAAAGTTGTATGCAGATAGTGATACGCGTGTGTATAGAATAAATGGTGTCAGATTGGTGATGTTTGAGGATTAATGGCGGAGTGAGACATGGGTTTTGTTATGTCTCTTGTTATTAATTGTTAATGATAGGATAGGGTATGAAAGAATTCGAGGTGGGATGGCACGGAAATGGTGTTAGAATGATGGGAATGAGATGAAGGGAGGTGCCGCTACTTTATAAGCTGGATAGGATTTGGTTTTGTGTGGCGAATCCTGAAGAGAGTTTGAAGGAATTAGTAGAGAATTGGCAGGGTAATGTAAAGGAGGGTTGAAAGTACTAGAATACAGATAAGATTATGGTTGTGAGTAAAGAACAGTCTAAGTGTGAATTATGTAATGGTGAGCAGCCTGGAACAAGTGTCTGAGTTAATATTTAGGTATTTTTTATGAGAAGGGAACCGATGATGCAGAGTGTAGTTAGAAAGTTGTGAATGGTAGAAAGGTGGTTGGTGCAATTAAAACGTTGGTGAATGTAAAGGGACTAATTTGAGTGCGCTAGCTTACATGAGGGTATTTTTACGTGTGTATTGAGGTATAGTATGAACTATGCTGGAAATTAAAATTTAGATCTAAAGTTTCAAGTGTGGTTCAATGGACACTTTGGCATGCTAGTGTAAGAAAATTGATAAATAGGAATGAACGAATATATCATAATGATGAAAATAAGGGAGTAAATTGAGAGAATAACATGAAAGTATGTTGAGAATGTTCTGGTCATGTGAAAAGAATGAATGATAGTCCGGTTGTTAAGCGATGTATATGTGGCAGTGTGTTGGGAACCGAACCGGCTGGGATACCAAAAGAGAAAGTGATTGGAGTCAGTAAAGAAATGTTTGCAGGAGAGAAATTTGAGTTCTTAGAGGCGAGAAGAAAGGTGTGATAAACGAGAATGAATTGCGGCGGAGTTGGAGGGGGTAGTGGGTTTGTGGCCCCCTGGGCCAAGGGATGAACCGCACATTGACGATCTACCATGGTGAGGGTCCGTCGCTTGTCCCATGAAGCTTTAGGGTGGATTTCTGACTGGCGGACGAGTCTCACTACTAATTGGTATAAAGAGGGCGGTAAGGTTGGGCTTTTCTTTTCGACTTTGTCATGTTCTTCTACTGCTTTTCTTTCCGATGCTCGTCACGCACCTTACTGCCAGATTCTTGGAAAGAGTAGAGAGTGAGAGTGAGGAGAGAGAGAGAGAGAGAGTGAGTAGTAGTAGGAGGAGAGATATATATATATATATTATATTATATATATATAATATTATAATATATGATATATATATATACTATAATATATATATTATTATATAATCACATTTGTTTTATTTAGTCAATTTGCATTAAAGGGAGTTTATCATTTGTCACCACTATACTATTTTTAAATTATTCCCGTTTTTTTTTAATATTGATTTCATATAAAAAATCTCCGCAACTTTTGTTTTCAGTACGGACTGCCAATGTGAGTGATCGATGCCAATGGAGAAGATGTAACTACTCCTTACATATTGTTTAGCCCTGATGTTGGGTCAGGAAACTCTGGGGTTCGCTGTTATCTCTGTCGCTCAGGGAGACTACTAACAGACAGAGTTTCTTGTCGTCACACCGCTTCTTGCATAGCTGAGTTTTTAAGC